>CAJNOL010000911.1:2610-94478 GCA_905250125.1 Rotaria sordida
GTGATGAGTCGACAGATATGAGAAGTATAACAGAAGGTATCAACTCATATTTGAGTTACTACTAACCCTTGAAAACAATCATAGAAAATATAAAAATTATCAAGAGAGAGAGGATTCATTGGCCAAGTATGTTTGGTAAGGATGGACCATTCTAATCGCAATAGCAAAAAAAAACCTAGAATCTGCCGTTTCCAATCCGATTCAAAAGAATATTGAAATCAGATATCTTTTCATCAAAGACAATAAAATTTTTCTTTAACTTCGTACAAATGATTAAATTAACTGTTCAGAAATTTAGTTGAATACTATTTACAAAAGAAAGATACATTTCAATCGAAGGATACATATGTATTACTTTACAACTACTTCTTTTAATCACACTGACAAAACTCAAAAAACAAAAAGAAAAGTATTCATTATAAAAATTTGGTTCATTATCTTCTTGTCCTTTAACAACATGATTTTTATCATGATTCAAAATACTCTTGTGATTTCTGTTCATTCCTAATTCATTGCTGTATGCCAATGTTTTTGTAATTGTTTCCGATGATGTTGTATTCGTCATGTGGGACAAGCGATTCCGATACGATAATTACATTGTCGGATCTAATTCCGATATGATTTCAAACAAGACGATCTTGCTCATGTCTAATGTATGAACGAAAATTTTGATCTTAAATTAGTTCATAACTTTCGTCATTTTAAGAAAGTGATAATCGCATATTTTTATATATAAACCAATGAGATAGCTCTTGTTAAGATTAATTAATTTTTAACCATAAATATATTCAATATATGTTTTTTCGGAATATATCTGCTGCATCTCTAATATATATCAAATTTATGCCAGTGTCATCAGTGAACATATATTTATAGGTAAAATCATTTCATTAACAACATGACTTTGCAAAATTAAAACATGTGCATTTCGGGATAATAAACATTCGTAGAACGAATTTTTATATGTTACATGTATGTTAAATTACTCTGTATATTCTTAAAAAAGTCAACGCTAGAGACTTTTATTCCGAGAAGTTATCGGTAAAAACCTAGCGTGACACAGAAAGATATCGACTTCCATTTTCATACATTTTAGTTTAAAAAAAAATCCGAATTGAAACAGTGTTTTTAAAAACTAAATAGTATATTCTGTAGACAACTTCTAAGGCTAAAAAAATTTCTATGCAAAACTTTTTCTGAGCATACTTAGATTTTTCAAAAACGCCGATTGACTTTTCTTTGTTCAAAAAAAGATCCCAACGATGCAAATTCTTCTTCAGAATCTCTAGATGACAATTTTTATCACTGAAACATTTGAGAACGATCAATAATAGATCTCATAAATCATAAAATTTGATAGTTCATTGTATATCTATTGTCCTTAGTATTAATAAACAGTTTATATTTCTAGACCTAAGTTTTTTGCTATGTATTATATAAAAGGTGGCGCTAAACTCATCGTTGTCGAGACGTTATTCGAAATCAAATAAATGACGTTTTTTTTTCCTTCTCTTTTGTATATTGTAGATATCGTTGTTATTTACAAGAATAACTAACCATACAATGGGTGCACAAATGAGCAAAATTGAAGATACTATTCATGATGCTTATAAAAAGACATGGCCACAAGCTTGGTTAATATCAAAATAATTTCCTTTTTGTTTAGTATCATTTTATTTTATTCAGGTATCTGGCTCCATCATTTCTTGCATCACTTGGTGCTTTAGGTTTTGTTGGATATGCCTTATGGCAAAATAAATCTGTCGCATCATCACCTAATCTTTCATTTTTACATCTAATTGGTGTTGCTGGTGGATTTGGTATTAGTTTTTGGATGATAACTGTTCATGGTAAAAATAATTTGTTTGATTTCTACAATTTACGAATCTCATTTAGGTCGTGCTGTTCAACGTATGTTAACACGTCAAGAATATGCAACAGTACAATCACATTTATCAAATGTTTATTTTTCGTCAACAGCTGTTGTAGCTAGTTTAAGTTTAGGAACATTTTTACTTCGTCATCCATTGAAAACATGGTCAAAAGAAACAAGAAATTTGGTTTGTATAATAAAGAACAAAAGGAAAAAAACCTCATATTAATAATAATATTATTTGAATAGGGTATTGCATTATTTGTTGCATTAGCTGCAGCTGAAGTCAATAGTCTTGTTCTTAATTCATGGGTTACAAATTTAATGTTTGATCGAAATAATATTGAATTTTTACAAGCAACTAAAGTATAAATTTTTTTTTTGTTTGGTTATATTTAATAAATAATTTTTGTATTTATTTCATAGACAAGTGATGATATTGAAGGATTAATTCGTAATGATTCAAAATATCGTGTTGTAAACAATAAATTTAATTTATTTCATTCGATATCAATGGTTTCAAATTTGGTTAATCATGGTATTCAATGGTATCATCTATTCTTTCTTGCTGACAAATGTCTTGTGCTCTAAAAAAAAATCATTTTTACTCTTTGTAGACCTTTAGTATTATGAGAAAAGAATTAAAAAAAAAAACTTATTAATTTTTTTTCTTCTTAATTAAAGCATTTATTAGAAAAACAACATCTTTGCTTTTTTTGCAGATAAATGACTGAAAGTATTGAAGATTCATCATCAAGTTGTGATGAAACATTAATTGATGAAGAAGATCTAAATAAATTTACATCAACATTAGATCAATTTACACCTGCTATACCTGAAATAGTAACAAAATATTATATGAGATAATGTGGATTACAAACAGATGATGATCGTGTTGTTAAATTACTTTCTGTTTCTGTACAAATATTTATGACAGGCATTTAACATAAGAAGAAAGTTTAACAAAAAAAAAATCTTTTGATTTGTTCTCTAAGATATTATTAATAATTGTTTTCAATTACATAAAATACGTGAAAAATCCACTAATCGATAGGTACCGGCGGCAACAACTGAAGCAACAATTACAATTACTGATCAATCGACAAATGCAGCTAGTGGTAGAAAATCAATAGCATCAACAAATCAAACGTTAACACTTAATGATTTAACACATGTTCTTAAAGAATATGAAATTAATGTTAAAAAAACATTTTATTATACATAATGTAAATAGAAAAAAAAAACTTTTTTTTTCTTGTTTCTATGTAACATCTTTTTCTTTTTGATGATATAATAAAAAAAGAAAATTTATTTTTGAAGTTAGATTCACTGTTATTCGTCAGAATAGAAGATGTAACAAAAGCTGAATATGAAAAGCAATTAACTCACAGAGATTTTTTTTAACTTTAATTTTTACAATAGAAATACAATCGAATTTTTGAAATCAATATATGGAAATAAACATGCATTTTATCTATTCAGACTCATGATAACAATGTTATTTATACAGACTATTAACGTCTAAACATATCAAAAACAGGCTTTTTCTGTATTGTTTCTTTTTCTTTTTTTGTTATTCTAAAGGTTAACATAAATGTAAATACGACAATTAGGATTGTTAATAATACAATTCGATTTTTTATCTTCACAAGATAAATCTATCGACAAAGTCCAATAAGTTATCTATTAAGAAAAATCAACGATGAGAAATATACGAAAGAATATTAGGAGCCTGCGCGAGATCAACTAAATTTTTTGCCGAAAATTTAGTTTTAACATATGAACTTTTTGATAAGTAGATTTTGTACTCTAATATTTTCTGTACCAATTGGTGCATTGTGGGAGTTCCAATAAAGTTATATAGAAGCATCCTAGCACAAAACAAAGTCGAAGTCAAATTCAATTCCAGCTTTCTTTCATGTCCATAAGCCTTGATAAGACGTCGTTGGAATGATTAAAAGCCGTCAATTTGTACAGTCAATATCAGAGAACAAAACTTACTATTCAAAAAAAGTTCATACCTTAAAGCTGTAATTTCAACAAAAAAATTTAGTTGACTCCATTCCAGGACTCTAGTATAATATCTATTATTGTATTTTGAAGAAAAAACTTTTCAAATTGAAATATTTCTCAGTAACCTTGATGAAATACACATTTCATAATGACAATCGTATTATTTCATTATTTTATCGAATAATAAATTTTGAAGAACTAATATTATTTGTATCAATAATGAGACTTCACTCGATTTATATTTCGATGGAATTCAATTATATGATGAAATTCTTATTTATATACCATGATTAAACAAATTTACTTTCAGTATTAGCAAAGTTATTCTTAACAAGAATGCTAGCATTGATCATTTCATTGGAAGAAGATATGAACAAGTTGATTTCCATATGTTAATAGCAGAACAATGGAGGTCGAAAGGAGATCGCATATTAATTCGAATATTTCATATTCATCTCAACAATTCTTTTCAAAATGACATGTTTGATAAAGTTTGAAGCTTGTTGATGAATGATATCCTTCCTTTCGAATATCAATTCTTCAAACTCATCTCTTCAAATTTTGCTTATCTCAAAGAATGATATATATGTAATAATCAAACACAAAGACAAGCATAAATTATCAACAACGATTATATTTCCTTATATTACTCTTCTCAATCTGAAGATAGCATATGTGGATTATGCTGAGTAACTTCTCTTTGATAAAAAAAAATGTTCATTTGCCTAGTTGACGAATACTCAGCATCCAATAAAAATCACTTGCAATAGTAACAAACAGTTTCATCAATGATGTAGCACGTCTCAATTGTACTAAATTGAAAAGTCTTAATGAAGGCATACCGTTTTATTTGGTCAGAAAATGTTCATCAATATTTTCCTTTATTATGAAGATAACTTTTTTTTTATTATAAAAGTTTGTCAACGTTAAACGTGCTGCGATGATACTGATAAGAAAGAAAATACTTCTCATATATACTATACTTCAACAAATATTATGATTATTTTGGTGTTAAATAGTAGTTATTTATCTATGGTGTAAAGAATAACGTAAATATTATCGTTTTTATTAACAATAATCATTTTTTCTTATTTAATATAGAACGACTAAAACATGTTCTTATGTGATGTGTAGAACGAGTCTTGAAATTAGAATAATCTCAAGAGGATTCGGACCTATAACTCGTCTTGAAAGAATAACGATAGTTTTGCTTGATTTTCTTCTATAGGACGGAGTATTGGCTGGAAAATTCTTGATTTGAAAGTTTGTTGATAATTAGATTTCATGATCCTAAGAGTATTCTTAGGATTAGAAGACCTAATTAATGACAAAATTTCAGTTGAAATATGTTCTGTTTAAAAATCTCTTCGAGATTCTCTCAATAAAGACAAAATGAAGCTCATAAAATTTCTTAAATTTCACTTAAAAATCAAGTTGCAGATTTATTTTCTTGAATGAGAGTTTCTGCTGTGAGACATAACATTTTGTATTATATACAATCAACAAAAGCATTAAAAAAAATAATCATGTTCATTGATTAACGTATGTAAATGTTGTAAATCATTTTCATTATTAAAAACCAAAAAAAAATAAATTAAGATTATGTAATGGTTTAGCACGACATATTCGAATAAATTCAGAATCAAATGGACTAAATTGATGATTATTTTGGCATGCCAATAACGTAAAAGTCATTCTTCTGTTAGAGTATCACTTCATTCTATCTTAAATGCTGTCTAAAGAATTTACAAACAAAATCATTAAATATCTTCATAAGAAAATAAAAAATTCTTTACAAGATATTTTTCACCGATATTTGCATGTGATATAACATATGTTACTTGATCACTATAATCTTTTCGAATAGATTCGCCAAGATAATGAACAAAATCACTAAAGTCGATCTAAAACAAAAAAAAAATATTATTCAACAAGAAATTAAATTTTTATTAACTTGCACGTGTATCTCTTCGAATTCCAACAAAGCATATGACAGCTGAAGATAAATGTTGACAATATAATGGTCGATTTCTTCTTGGTACAGAAATATCCTAAAAAGAATTTTTTTTTAATTCTAATTTTAGGAAAAAAATTTTATGTTTTTACAATTTCTTTTTCCGCGCATGATAATACAATTTCAGAATTAATTGTATAAATATCTTCATTTTCTTTTACATATTGAAATATACAACATCAAATGAATCCACAATATAAATACGTAATTGACGTTGTGATAATAAAATTTTTGTTTCAACCAATGTACGAATTACTTGTCGTTCATCATTAATATATTCATATACATAACGATCCTCAACTGACGAAAGAATTCGTTTATTGGAACAAGCAGAACCGATAATACACAATGTAATTGCTTGAAATAAAAATAAATAAATTTGATTAAAAAGAAACTATAGGAAAAAAGAATATTTACTCCAATCATTCGTATTTGCTGGTGAAGTATTTTTACTGCTTTTTTTAAAATTTATTACGTTGATGATGGATTTTATAAGTCGAAGAAGATGGAGAAATATTTTGTGTTGTCATTTTTTTTTTGGTTTAAAGGACATCTCAAAAATGAGTTGAGTGACTAGATCTAAATAAAAGATTGATTGAAATGAATAGACATTATGATTCGCTTTTTCTATTACGATTAGTTAGTGGAATGCTAGATTCGATAAAACATAAAAGTTAAGAATCAGAAATTGAAATTTCCGTCATGGATCAAACGCTGGTAACAACCCGCACCGTAGTGTCACCTATCTGTGCTCTCATGTGATTGGTCAGTAGAGCTCATCGGGTCCGGGTCTGAAATTTTTTGCCCATTAGGACCAAATCAAAAAAACTTTGGATGCAGATAATAAAATTTTACGAATTTCTTTAAATTTTCGATCGTTTGATTCAAAAAAGCTTAATTTGTTTATAAAAAAATATGAGATTTTTGGCTCATAAAGTGTGATTGACTTGTCATAAAAATGATCTATCAGGTTCGAGTCTCAAAATCTTGATCGACCGGGTCTAGATCCGGGTCCAGAAAAATTAAATTCACCGGGTCCAGGTCCAGAAATTCTTGGACCCGATGGGCTCTATTGGTCAGTATAATTGAACCAACCACCAAATTAGTAGCAACAACAATGAGCGATGTTCTCACGATATCGTCCTTTCATTCGGATAGACAACACACATACAAGAGATCAGCAGAATTCTGCATAAATCCGTTGCATAGTTGCATTTTCTCGCTCTTCCTGCTCACAGAGTCATCATAAACAGAATGGCAGCAACCGTTCATCACAGAAGGTAAGTGATGTTTCATTGACGTTTGCTTACAATGTGTATTAATTTCTTTGTTTCCTATTTCAGGAAAAAGAATCCATCGTCATCACCAAAGAATATTTATTTTGCAAGTTGCCGTACTGACTTTCTCAAATTGGTCGAACAAGCACATGGATTAAAAGTCTCGCGTTTGTTAGGAGACCTTGATATTGATTCGGCTCAATGTTTGATTGAAGTTGATATTATTTCAGTAATTCAATCTGACACAAAATTCATGAGTGTTGAAAGTCGGGAGTATGTGTTCGAAAAGGGTACGAACAATCTCCGTAAGGCGGTGAAGATCAATTTTGAGCGTTTTGTTCATCAAATGAAAGACGTAGCTCGTCAAGTTTGTAATGGAAAACGTCCACGATCAACGGGTAAGTAAGAATATATTCGATTAAATTGTTGATCTCACAAATTTTTAGTAGAGGATGACAGTTTATCTTCTTCATCGTCAAATGCCTTTCCAGAACCATCAAAACGAAAGAAGATAAATGTTGGACGAAAGGTCAGTGATGCTTTTCAGATATCAATACACGACATACTCAGTTCAAATGCTCTTTGTTTATTTAGATTAAGCATCGTACCGGATCCTCTCGAAGTGAGTACGCTTATCAAAAACTGTGAGAAATATAGTTACTCTTTAGTCTAGAAGATGAATCCTTTTCCAGCGGCGTTTATGACATTCGGCCACCAATTTTCTTCAAAGATTTGAGTACTGAAGAGTAACTCGAGCATAACGGGACCACTGCTACACGAATTGACCATTTTCTGATACAATACTGCTTTATTCAAACAAGTAAGCTATTCAACAAGAATTCACGCATCCATTTGTTTTCTTGTATTTCTAGAGGATCTCACAAAAACAAAAGTAGTTTTGCTTCACGATTTTAAAGTTCATGAAGAACAACTCTATGAGATGTTCATGTACTTACGCAACTCATTTTGAGATGCAGTGAAGGAAAATATCGACAAAAATAATCTTACCGCTTCGCTTTTAAAAATGCTTAGTGAATTTGTAAGTGTCACCTGTTTTGCATTCTTCCAAGTACACATTAAGTTGTATTTTTTCACTTGCAGAAGCCAATTGGATATAATCAAACGTAAAGCTTTGTTCGCCTTCGATTCGGTGCTCTCTCTTTATGTGTGTTTCTGTCTATGTGTTCATTATTCAACTATCTATGTTAACTTTGCTGTGTTTTCTTATCCATGTACTATGAAATGATGAATAAAAAAAGGCTTCTAGACTAGGTAAACATTTTCAATGAAGAAACCGCATGTTCAGATAATTCAAAAAGAATATGATTTTTCTATACGACTTTCAAGAAAAAATACAGTTCATATCGATAGAACGAGAAGGACGCAATCTTACAAAACGGTGTGTATTCGAACCTAGGCACACAGCCTTGTACGCATCGACTAGACAACAATCTTTACTTGGACAGAAACTCAATTCGTCACAGGCAATACCTACGTGTATAGAAAACTACACCGTGAAGAGACATATTCGGTAAATCAACTAGCTTGACTATATCTAAATTTTTTGTAGAAATAAGTAACAAATATGCTCCCCATTGACAGAGTTACGTCGTCTCTTTATAGCGTTCATTGGCTTTTGGTTGAAGCGAAATTGTTCATCAGACACACCTTTGCAAATAGATACCACCAATGTAAGAATAACTAGTACCAACAGAAGACACTGCATTTTTCATTCCATTATTTCAATTATTTCTATATATGCAAAGGAAAAAGGAATTTCAAATGTGCTCGGGAGCGTTGATTCATTTCTGCAATCTTACACGCATTGAGGGTTTGATACTATTAATATTGACAGACAATATCCCGTAGTTCTACACTCATATCTACAATCCATGTGGTTAATGATTAATAAAGTGACAGAACCGATGTAAAAAGAAAGCACCCGGCGGTCTTACGAGCAACGAATTCTAGTGAGTTATCGAACAAAAACAGCATCCAATGACACTCATTGGGTTAGATAAGAGATGAAAGATCTCACTTCGTATCGCACGGAATCGAGAACGAATCATCGTTCTTTCTGCTGTTTTAGCAGATGTTCTCGTTTTCTCAAGTAACCGTTGGGTGTTCGATTTTACGGAGTGATATTACTTCCAGTACTAGCCGATGGCGAGAACGCATTCGAGAGTCCATGATGATTGTAGACTCCTGAAATCGACAGTTTGTAGAAACTTGATTCTCTTGAAAAATGAACGAAAGATTGCCAAATCTACATCGACTACATTTTTATCTTTCAATCAAGAACTAAAGAGACCTTGCACGAGCAAAAGGATTTTTCCTATTTAGCTGCTTTCTACAATAAACTGTCTGTGATGTCTGGAAACGATACATAGTTAGAAAGGAAAAGGTCGGTACTCAAACTCAAAACAAATACTTGTCATACTGCCTGTTTCGAAGCACGTTAAACTGACTACAACTTGCGGATCCTATGTTTCACTTGGTTCAGTTCGTCAGCCAGGTTTGCACGATGCCATCGCTCGATATTTCTTATGACACACATTGGCACGATTGTGGCATAGTAATGCTCGAATTCTTTCTACAAAACAAAGTGAAAAAATGCAACTTTCGATCAACAGATCAATACGGACCATTGTTGAGTTTCTTCGCTTTGAGTAATTCGCCGCATGCATCATAAATTTGCGGTGAAGCAAATTGAGTCGGCTCGTAGGTGTGTAGGCCGTAGATGGGTGATGTGTGCGAAGAGGAGAGAGAACGCTGATGTTGAAGAAAATTTTGAGGTGATTGCATACGACGATAGTATTCGTCCTGTATCGAAAGACGCCACTAGAAAATATCCTAACGTTTGAAACGTAAGACTTATACATAATAAAGGGTGTGTCCTAAGTTTTGATCCCTTCAAGTAATACGCATTTGTTATATGTTTTTTCGGCAGAATAGGCTAATATTCACAATATATACACTAGACATCTAAATCTACTCTACGCTAGAATTTCAGCTTTCTACCTCTTATGGTCACAGAGATACAAGTAACTTAAAATTCATAGGAATTTCTTGAAATAACGGGTGAGCCACAATAAATGGGCACATTTTGCATTTTATTTTCTCATCATCTAATATGTCATATTAAAGAAAAAAATATACCACAAGATGCAGCCTGAAAAACTCTATAACCTACATAGTAAAGTTTATTTTAATTGTGTACATTTTGTTTTGAAAAAAGAAAAATTGCGAAAAGATCACTTCTTTCTATACGAATGAAAAATTCATTTTTGTTTATTTCATCCTTTTATCACCTAATACGTCATTTAAAAAAAACAGAATATACTACAAGATGCAACGTGAAAAGCTCTACAACCTGCATGATGAATCTTATTTTAATTATGTACTTTTTGTTCTAAAAAAATGTCCGATCATTTTTCATACCATCGAAAATTGGTCTCACCGAATTTTGCTTGTTTTGAAAACAAAAAGTACACAATTAAAATGAGCTTTACTATGTAAGTTGTAGAGATTTTCACGCCGCATTTTGTGGTATATTTTCTTCTTTAATATAACGTGTTAGATGATGAAAAAATAAAATATAAAACGCAGCCAATTTTACTGGTCTACTCATTAATTATTTCAAAATTTTCCTATGAATTTTAAGTTACTCGTATCTCTGTGACTATAAGAGGTAGAAAGCTGAAATTCTAACGTAGAGTATATTTAGATGTCTAGTATGTATGTTGTGAATATTAGCCTATTCTGCCGAAAAAAACATATAACAAATGAGTATTACTTGAAGAGATCAAAACTTAGGACATACCCTTTATAATTTACAGCTAAGTAAATAATTTCAATTTATTTGTCTGTTTCTTTCTTGATGACTAATCGAATAAAAGCAATGTTTCCAATATTAAGTACCTCAAACAAAAGCAAAGTATCCAAAGTACTTACGACTTAGAAAAACTACTGTATTTTGCATTTTGATGGAAAACACACGGTATGTTGATAGTACTTTGTAAAATAAAAAAGCACTTTACTTATTTCTTATACTATTATTTAGAAGCTACTCGTCTTCTGCTTGTTTATTGATTATACCAGTAGATGAGATGAAGCAAAAAGAAATTTTCGTTTAGTCATATTGAATTTAGCATTGAAATTTCTTTTTATCTTTTTAGATTATCAATATTATTTTTTTTTTAATACTTTCTTCATTTATTCTTATCATACATTTAGATCTAATTCATGATTCCCGATTGTTTTGAAAAGTGGAACGGACTAAAATTTCGAACAGTCTGAAGATTTTGGCAGAAAGTGCTTTGTCTAATTTTATTAGCAGAAGCCAAACACAGAATACTAAATAAATCGATTTTCTGCGAGATTTTATTGGCAGAAAGTGTTAGAAAATTTCTCAGAAGTCGGACGTAGTTTCGATTTGTGGTGGGGGTCAGACCCTTAGCCCCTCCCTAATTGAAGAGCATGATTTCATTTCATGTATGTGTATTTAATTAACTGGTTCTTTGATTTTTATTAAGCAAATCTAATTATGTTGTGCTACTTCGATATTTAGAACAAAGTACTAGAAAATACTTTGTCAATGGAAGCAAATATCCGAATATACTTTGTTTCAAATTTTTACTGAAACACTGGAATAAAAGAGCAACGTGTGACTATCCTAGATGCAGGTGAATGAGTAAATTCTTTATTAAATCACTTATTTCGAAGAAAGATAAGTTCTTTAAATTCACAAGATTTATTTTAAATTATTTTTTTTGTAGTTTTATTCTAAATATTAAACTTGTTTGTAGGAAAATTTGAGCGAACTTTTGTAGTGTAGACCAGGCCTCAATCAACAATTGATATTACAAATTTTTTCTCATTGATTTTCTCGTTGATCAATCAAATATTGTTTTCAATAATCTTTTTGATATCGATGGATATGAGTGTAAACTATGGAAATATAGAGGAGTTCTTTCATGTGTGTATTAATTTCAAAATGAAATTATTATACTGTTGATTTTTTTTTTGTCAAGTAACTTGCGACCCCTATAATAAAATGAAATGATCGGTGTCCATGCCTTTCTCTGTGTACATGGTTTTAAGATCATTTGAATATTTCTTTTTTTTTGTTTTGTTTGAAATAATGTTTTCTTGCAAAGTCAATTATTTTCTATTTAATTCTTTTCGAATTACTTGTAAGATTAAAAAATATTTTATTTGAATTAAATCAATAACTTTGGTGTTTTTTTCTTTTTAAGTTAATCAAATTAATTCAAGATTCAATCATCAAACAAATATTGATGGATGTAAATAATAATTTTCTATTAAAACAACTCGCGATTTTAAATCAATTCTTTCTGTTTTTCTTTTAAGTTTAGTACGTCGATATTTTGATAAAGAAATAAATGAACATAAAGAAGCAAGTCGTTTACCATCAACATTTCATTTAAATGATGTTAAATATTATGAAATACTTTCTCATATTCGTAGTAAATCTGATCGTCTTTCATATCTACGTTCTTTAATATCAATTATTAATACTCCACCATCATTTGCTATTCCACATGATTCTGGTGGTATTCATACAGGATTTCTATGTCCATATCGTATTCTTCGTCAATCCGATCTAGTCGATATATCAGCATGGAATTATTTAAAAGCTCAAAGACTTAATGAAAATCTTGTATTGAATTGTTCTGGATTATCTAGTCTTCCATTAGCACAATTAATTATTGATATGAGATCAAAATTTAATTTATTAAATGAACCATGGTGGCCAATATTAATTGGTGTATCAAATGATATGCATAAAGAAATAATCGATATATTAAAAATAAAATATCAATTACATGGTGCACATTTATATACATGGGAAACAAGAGAAGATATATCAAATAAAAAAGATTTAACATTAATTTGTGGTAATCGTGGTGAAACAATATATGAACTTGATTCAAATATGAATTATATTGTTCAAATTGATGGTGATCAACGATTATGTTGTTTAGGTAATGCAACAAATGATAGTGAAAAATTATATAAAAATATTGTTAAAATTGAATCAAGAGTAAAGTAAATTTGTTTTTTTTTTTTTTAATATTATTTTTTTTAATACAAGATTTTTTTTAGACGTTTTAATTTATCAAAAAGAATTCTAACATCTGATCTATTTGCAATATTAGCTTCATTAAAAATGAAAGGTTTATTTTATAAAAAAATGTTAAAAGAAGATGATGATGAAACTTATAATATAAAACGAAAAGCTCGTAGTGGTTTAATTTCTAATTAAACATGTTTATTTGTTTTTTTCGTTATTTCAGATTTAATATGAGTACACTTGAAGATCTTCGATCAGCAGTTAAACAAACACTTGAACAAAATGGTTCATTAGCTGCAACACGTGCTAAACTTCGTGCTGATATATTTGCAACATTACAAGATCCAACTGAAGTTAAACCAAGAATTCCACATGAGAATTTACTTATTAATGAACTTATTCTTGAATATCTTAATTATAATAATTTACATTGTGCTGCGTAAGTTAGTTCTTTTTTTCTATTTTGAGAATAATTATATTGAAATGTTTCCTTTTTTTTTCAAGGTCAGTACTTGCTGTTGGTATGTTGATACAAAAAAACAAATAGAAAAAAAGATTTTATTTAACGAGAATTTTTAGAATCGGGACAACCAACACCATCACTTGGTAGAGCTTTTGTTGCAGAACAATTGAATATACATGATGATGATAAAACTCGACAATTGTAAGAATAATTTTATTGAAAAAATGTTTTGTTCTTTTTTTATATTACAATATTGTAAATGAGAGCAAACAAGTTTCAAGAGCCACACAGAGATTAGTTTTGAATTTCTAGTGAGCTGTAAAAAAAAAGGTCTTACTAGTGGCGTGGATAACCCATTGTCAAAATACGTAGTGTCGCCATTATCTTATTTCTCTATAGAAAACTTGAAGAAATTTTCTTTTTTTTATCTAGTGATAAAGAAAGCGATGCTCTATTTGATCAATCTTCAACTACTATCATAACAATAAAGTTTCGATAAGAAATGTTATTGTGTAAAACTTGAGCCTGTTTAAAAAAATAATGATCATAAGCATTTTTGTTATAACTCAAGATCAAAAAGAGTTAGAGAACTGCGGTTTTCATTGTTCGAAAGAAGAGAGGAAGATGCATCGAGTTGCATGTTATAGGCTTTTTTTATTTGATCTTTTAAAGGTTTTCAAGCGATCTCTTTAACAACAAACCTAACCTGTGAGATGTTTATAGAGAATGTTCAGTTGTCAGGTGTGTTTTCAAACCCCCAATAGAAGATCTACAAAACTTTACAATGATCAGATATTTAGAATTAATCATTCAGAAGTTATAGGCAATTCTAGTCAAAGCTGTAAGTGATTTTTGTAGCAATTTCTGTGAAAAAAGAATTTTTTTCTATTCCTGTTTTGTTACAAAACCATTTTTTTCGGCTCTAAAACTTGATTAAACAAATTTCAGACAGCATATGAGGAAAAATTATAAAATACAATTCGATGTATCTTCGTCTCCTCTTTCGAACGATGAAAACTGCAGTTCTCTAGCTCTTTCTAATCTTGAGTTATTGCAGAAATGTCTATGGTCATTATTTTTTTAAACAGGCTCAAGTTTTACACAATAACATTTCTTTTCGAAATTTTATTATTATGATAGTAGTTGAAGTTTGATCCAATAGAGCATCGTCTTCTCTGCCACTAGATAAAAAAAAAAAATTTCTTCAAGTTTTCTATAGAGAAATAAGACAATCGTCCCACTACTTTTGGATTGCCCTAAGTAATAAATAGAACTATTTGTTTGAAAAAAATTAAGACAAGTAATAAAATGTAATTAGTACTACTAAAAAGTTCAGCTTTTACCTTTCATATCTGATTCCATTGATATATTCAATATTAGAATATTTGAAAAATTGAATTGACGTTCTTTTTTTTACTGTCAGATATTCATTCATAGAAGTAATAGTCGTACGAAATTTGAATCGATTGATTATTATATTGAAATTTTCTTGTGAAGGACTATTCAGTGTATAATTTATTGATAATACATTTACAATAAAAACAGAGAGTGTTTTATCTCTATGTACTCTGCTATTATAATTTAGCGTGAAGTAAAAGTACTGTATTATCAAGCGAGAATCGAATTCTTTATATAAATAATGCTAAATAGTACACTACATTTATAAAATTCAATTCGTAGATCTTTCTAATCATTGATCTTTTTCACAGATTCAGAGTAGAGCACAATATATTCATGCCTGCGTTTTTTTCTAAATTCATTATTAGATAGTTTCTGGAAGAAAGTCATTATCATCTAACTTGTATTCATTATTCTGATTCTTGTTTAAAAAAAAGTTGGAAATCTATTTTTATTTAATTTCTTTTAGACCACTACTCTATTCATTATTATCACATTTTGCAACAAATACAAAAACGGCTAATCGTACATTATCAAATTAGAAAAAAATAATAAAATTCTTCATTAATCAATGCTAATTTCTTTAGAATTTATTAACAGATTTTGTATATTGTGTGTGTGTGCTTTTTTTCTTTGCTAATTCAATAGATTGTTGCAGTAGAATAAATGTATAATACTTGTTTCTACTGCCATCTATAGTCAAATATAATTTGATTGGTTTGTATTTAGTATTGATCGGACAAACAAAGAAATACATTTTTGTTTTCTTCATTCAAGTATATAGAATTTACAACAGAAAAAGTTTTTTCAGATGTCCGAAAGTGAAGATTTTGAATCATTCAAAGTACTTGAACTTCAAAACGAACTTAAAAAACGTGGTCTTGATACAAAAGGACGTAAAGCTGATTTAATTGATCGATTACGTCAAGCAATTAATAATGGAACGGAAGGTGATAATCATTATCAGGATTTTGCCTATCAAATGAATCATTTCATAATATTTATTTTTATTTTTTCTTTCATAGCTGGTGATGCAACAATAAATGATTCTACGCAGAGTGAGGATGATGATGAATCAGCTACAGCTATAATAGAAGATGTTAGTTTATCTATATAAAAAAAAAAAAACAACAAATTCTTACTTTATATATATATATATATATATTATTTAGACTAATAAAGATAATGATGATGAACAAGAACAAACATCAATTGAACGAAATTCACCAACAATTGAAGAACAAGATATAGATGAATCATCATCATCATCAAATAAAAAACGTCGTCTAACAGATGAAGAAATAGAAAAAGAAAATGAAGATAATTCAAATGAAAATCAAATGAATAAAATAGAAAATGATGATGATCTATCAAAACAAAAACGTAAAAAAAAAAGTCGTTGGGGTTTAGAACAAGATGAAGAATCATCAGAAAAACAATCAACTACAAAACAAACATCCGATAATGATGACGATGATGATGATGATGATGATGATGATGATGATGATGATGATGACAATGATAATAATAGTAGTAGTAGACATCGAGAACGAGATCATGATCGTGATTATCATCGATCATCAAGACAACGTGATGACGATCGACATTATAGTAGTCGACATTCAGAAAAGTATGTAAAAAACAAAAATTATCATTTCAATAGGATTCTGTTTTTTTCCTCCTCATATGTGAGTGTAAGTGCGTATGTGTGCTTGTGTATATGTAAAATGAGAAAAAAAATAACATATCTGTCTTATATGCATATATGCATATATATATATATATATTTCCAATGGTCTACAATTCAAAATCAAGATTAACAAGGAAATTGTAATTTATTCTTTATCATTTATATATACGTTTATTGCAGTATATCATATAAAAAAAAACAACAGCTCGTCCGAAACAATTATATTATTTAATTTACTTCGACAATTTGTCATGAAATCCGGAATTAAAATGGTAAGCGTTGTAATAGCGAGCGATTATTATATTAAATATGGATTTAAGATAGACGAATTTGCATATATGTATATACATATATATATATGTAAAAAAAATGTATATATATTTAGTTAACAAACAATGCATTGTGATTTCTTTTTTTTGCGGACATGTATATGTATAATGATATTGAAGAAAAGAAGATATTATGGTACAACAAATGAAGGAAAGACAAAATAATATAATGAATTGATATAAATATGGATATTTTAGGTGAAAATAATGTGTATATATATATAAAATGAAAATACAAAGATATTAAATTGATATCAAGTTGACAAAAAATAATGACGGATCAATGAACAGGTTTTTTTCTCTAAAATATAAATATGATAAAAATTCATGTGTTATATATTTGTGTTATTGAAACTTTCGATTTTGTTGTTTTTATTTTTATTTTTTTTTTCTATTGCATTTATTTTTTTTATTTATTTTTCTTTTATATATATAGATCAACGGAAAGAGAAATACCACTTCCTGAAGAAGAAACAGTACAATTTAATAATGATGATGTTGTTCTTGATTTTTGTAAGTAAAGATTTTTTCATTTTAAATATATATTATTGAATAGAATTGTTGCATTATTTAATTCTAATAATAAGTTTAGAAATTAGATGTTAACAATTATTTTTTTGCAGTACTTCATTTTGTTTTCAATCGGCAATTTATAATAATAGTATTTAAGGTTTCACCTATTCTAAAAAAAAATCGATCTTGGACTGGAAATATTAAAATCGCATGAAACTTCCAGGATACGTTAGGGTGGTAGCGAAGAGATTATACTAAAATTTTCAGCTCTCTATTATGATGTTTTCGGGAGATATTCGGTAAACAAGGGTTTTCTTATTGACAAGTCAAGGTCTGCATGTCTGTATTGTGTTACGGGTAAGGCACCCCAACCTGCTATAATCTTGAGGTGTAGGGAAGCCTTCATTGATGATTGTGATCATGGAATTAGCCGAAGATATTGGTCACTTTCCGACGATTCTTATCAACTATTATGCGAAGATTATCTAAAGATTACTTCATAAGTTAGACGAACTAAAACCGTTTGACATGGTATTTTTATTGATGATAGAGGCAGCGCTAAGCTGTTGATCGAGGGGTCTAACGTTATAAGATTTGTTTTCGATGTCATAATGTCCTCGTTTGAAGAAAAAGATCTATGTTGACCTTCTAGCTCCTTCATGTGAAGGTCAAACAAGTTTTGATTAGTCCTTGACTTTATTTGCAATCAACGTATGAAACTAACGAATTAAAGTTTAGATACTTTTTATGACTAGTGTATTCTATTTAATTTTTTCTTTATTTGAAAGAATGTATCTGACAAAGTTCTTGTCTTATAAATGCTTAATTTTTATCCGAAGAAAAAAAACACGAAAAAAGATTTGTGACTTGTTTTGAAAAATATATTTTTTTATTATATAGATACCTCTGATTTAAATCTTACTATTAATTCGGATTGTTTATCAGCATCGAATAAATCTAATGATGCATTATGTTTCTTATGGGCTGGTGTTCGCGCAACATATGGATTTAAACAGGGAAAAATTTGCTATGAAATACGAGTAAATATATATATATATATATATATATTTCTTTTTTTCTCTATTCGATTTTTATTTATTTATAATTATAGATAACTGAAATGATAAATTGTCCACAAATGCCTGATAGTGAAAAAGAAAAATTCGGTATTCGTGTGGGTTGGTCAAATTTATCTTCAGGTCATCAAGCACTTCAATTAGGTACAATATTCTATGTTAATTTTCTTTTTTGTGAATCATGATCTAAATGGAGTGTTGCAGTATAGAGATAAAAATTCGGAGTTTCTTATGCAGCAACCAGGTTTGAGTTTAGTGGAAAAGTCCAACACTGACAAGAAAACGTTCCCGAGTGATAAATCGCTTTTAAGCTGAAACTATATTCAATCGATAGGGTCTAGTAAGTAAGTAAATAATCTTGAGTGATTCGAGCTGCGGGGACTTTGTTACTGAGACAGTGAATTTTTAGTGGGTTTTTGTTGTAGGGACCTAGTTTTTACGCAAAATTATGCTTTTGAATTTCGACCACATAAAGGCACTGATTAGATTGTAGAAAAAAATCTCAAAATTTTTACACTAAGTCTCTCCGAGATATGAAGTTTTTTTAAATATAGGTGATTTACCATGATTATAGTGAAAATTATGGATATTTTGAAAGATTCATATCTCGAAGATAGTTGGTCAAAAAATTCTAAAGCTTTTTCCATAAAGGAATCCAATTGATTTCTCTATGCTAGTTAAGTTTCAGATCAAAGTTAAACAGTATGATTTCTCAGCAACGAAAGTCCAGCAGCTCGCACTACTCTAGAGTATTTACTTACTGACGACTAGGCTCTATCGATTGAATATAGTCCCAGCTCGAAAGCAATTTATCACTTGGTAGTCTTTTCTCACAAGTGTTTTTCTTTATAGTGAAATATCTTTGAAAATAATGTATAATTCAATGAACACAAAACCCAGTAGAGCATTTAGTGTCAGCATGTTAACATAATAGCCGGTAGTTCATAAAAAAAGATGTTTAATTTTTTTGAACTTGCAATCCTGGCCGCGACAAACATTGATACACAATCCATAAATGTACATCGGGACTCGAAATCTGCCGCTGTCATAATAGTTTTCGAGAAGCTCATCAAAAATCTCTTCCATCACTGTGCTAAATTAACATAGCTAGATTGAGTCCATCAGATTCATTTTGTTGGACTTGTAGACACTTCAGTCAGGGGACTAGCTAATGCAATTTAAAAAAGAAGTCGTCGCGGTTGCGCCGTCATATACATCACTGATATAATCATGGACTCTATATAAACTACTTCCTTATTGGATTCTAATAGCTTCTTTTATTTTTGAATGTAATAAATATTCTAGGTGAATTTAATGATTCATTTGCTTATACATCAACTGGTAAAAAAATGAGTAAAACAAATGATGAATTTATTGAAGAGACCTATGGTGAATCATTTGGACAATCTGATATTATTGGTTGTTATATTGATTTTGGAGATAATACAGAAGATAATTTAATTCGTATATCATTTACAAAAAATGGTGAAGATTATGGTCAAGCATTTGAATTTTCAAAAACAAATTTCAATGAATTTTATCCACATATATTAGTTAAAAATGTTAAATTTGAATGTAATTTTGGTCAATTAGTAAGCATTAAAAAAAAAGAAAATTTCTTTTGTTTCAATAAGGAATAAGTTCTGTTTTTTTTCAAGGAACATTCATGGTCGGAAATGAAATCTGATTATATATTTGCACAACAAATTCCTTTATCTGATCGTATACATTGTTCGGAACCAATTTTAGAAAAATCAAATTGTCAAGTTATTCTTCTTTCGGGTTTAAATGGATCGGGTAAAACAACATGGGCAAAAAAACATATAGAAGAGAATCCAAAAAAAGATTTTAATTTATTAAATATTGAATATGTTCTTAGTAAAATGACGGTATGTTTAAAAAAAATAAAAATAAAAATAAAAAGACTTTTTTTTTGCTTTGAAGACGGATGGAAAATTACCAATTATAAAAGATCGTAATGATGGTGTAATGTTACGTGTGAATATATGTTTACAAAAATTAATTGAAATAGCTGCACAACGTCGACGAAGTTACATAATTGATCATGTAAAAAAAATGAAAAACAAAGACTCTTTTGTCTAATATATTTATATTTAGGTAAATACAACACGAGAAAGTCAATCAAAACGTCAACGTTTATTTACTGGTTATCATCGAATTGGTGTTATTATTATACCTGATGATGATGAATTAAAACGACGTATTGAAAAATTAGAAAAATTTGAAAGTATTTCAATACCATCACAATGGATTAGAGAAACTAAAGCAAAATTTTATTTACCACAAAAAAGTTCATCATTAGAAGATGTTATTTATACTGAATTATCTTATGATGATGCAAAATTATTATATGATAAAATACGTCGAGATTATGATCAACATCGTTCATCATCATCATCACGTTATGATCGACATGATGATTATCATTCATCACGTAATAATAATCGAAGTCGTTATGATGATCGTGATCGTCGTGATCGTGATCGTGATCGTTATGTTCGTTCACGTTCACGTTCACGTGATCGAGATCGTCGAACATCATCACGTGATGATTCAAGATTTTCATCATCACATAGAAACGATAATTATCGTGGCGGTGGCGGCGGTGGCGGCGGTGGTGGTGGTAGTGGTGGTTATTCACGCGGTGGTAATAATCGTTATTCTGACCATCGACAAGATTCAAGAAATAATCAACGTAGTGGTTTTCATGAAGGTGGTGGCGGTGGTAATAATAATTATCGTGGAAGAGGAAATAACTATAATAATCAATCAAATGATGAATGGCGTGGTGGATATCATCATCAACGAAATGATTTTAATAGTGGTGGACGTAATCGTGGTGGTTTTGATAATAATAGAAATCAATATAATAATAATAATCGTGGTTCATATCATGATAATCAACGTACTGGTGGATTTCGACAAGATTTTAATAATCAACAAAGAGGTAGACAATTTAATGATTATGATAATCAACAACAACCACAACAACAAAGTGGTGGAAGAGGATTTATGCAGAATAATAACAATTTTAATCAACAACATGATAGACAAAATTTTGTTTCTAGAGTAAGTCAGTGATTTTTAAACATACAAAACTAAAAGAAGAAATCTAGCAGTATCAATGAACTCCAGACATCTTGTATGATCTTTAATATCCTTTCTCTTGAAGATTCATTACTCACTAATATTTCGTCTATTCTTCACATTTTATGCATCCAACAACTCTATTATTTACGAAAAACAACAAGGATTAATTTTACTATCAAAATTTTAGTGATTATTACTGAATAATTTTCCCAAATACATGACTTGTGAGAATGTGACATTTGACGCAAATAAAAGATATCACTTCTAATGAAGAAGTGTTGAGCTCGGGACCATCTTGCCAAGATCTAAGCGTAATAGTGTTATGTGTACAATGATTATAAAGATCGCATTTATGTTTATTAATCATCATGATGAGTCTAAATCAGGTCTCGACTTTTTGGTGGTTCATACTGTCTTAAGAAGTTTTCTGATTCTTGATCAATTAAAACCTTACATGGGAAATCTTCCTTGAAAAAAATACAGGCTGAGCGGCCGATTTCGAGCCTTAGTCTGAACTAAAGAAATACTTCGATTTCAATTTTTTGCTCTTATTGATATTTTTGTTTCAACATTTATAGCAATAAATTTCTTTATTTTAGCCACCTATACAACAACAACAACAACAACAACAACATTCATTTCATAATCCACAACAACAGCAACGATTACAACCACTTCTTCAAAATCTACCATCGAATCAACAACAATTTCCGTCTCATCTGCAACAACAAACAGCAAATAATCCTAATCTATCATTACCAACACAAAGTTCATTAAATGTTAATCCATTATCTAACTCTGCTAATGTTACTCAACAAAATCCACTTGATCCATGGCTTGCATTATGTGCAGCCGCTCTTAATTCACAACCTGCAGCAGCAGCAGCACCTCAACAACCACAACAAGATACAAATTCCTTAACTCAACAATGGGCACAATGGTTAAAAACAGCACAAATGGTTAATTAAAAAGAAATTTTGATCTCTAATTTTTTTTCTTAATCAATTAATTTTTTATTTAGGCACAAACAGCACAACAAGCTCAACCTCAATTAACAGTTCAGCAAACTGATTCGCATCAACAACAGACACAAATTCCAGATGCAAGTGCTTTGTACTATCAAGCATATTATGCTCAATTAGCTGCTGCTCAACAACAAGCAGCAGCAGCTGCTGCTGCCGCTGCCGCTGCAGCTGGATCAACAAATGGAGGTGTTGCACCACCACACAGTAGTGATAAATAGTTTTTCTTAAAAAAAAAATCATTTTTTGGATGTATATATACCTTTGTTCTAATGAAAAAAACACAAACCAACAAACAACTATGAAATAAATAAGAACAAGTGGTCGCAGAGTTTGTTTTTCCTTCTTCTTTATTCATTTTCATATCTCAATTTCGAATTGAGAACATATATATTGTTGTTGGATTCTTTTTTGTACCGTGTGTAATTCTACTCTTTGTTTAACTATTACTCTCATTACTTTTGTGTTTGTCTTTGTTTGAAAAAAAAAATATCGTTGTTTTGTATTTCAATGGATTTATTGTCTACTTATTATTGTCTCGAAAGAAACCAACTAAAGTGATTAAAATGCAAAAACAAAACAATTTATTCTTTTTTTTGTAATGTAGATGTCTATTATTGATACTATTGACGCATTTGATAAACTTGAATTTCATGATCAACGTTCATTTGCAATTGCATCAGCTTTAATTGCTAAATCTATTCAACAATATAAAGATAATCCATCAGGAAAATTTGATAGTCTTAAATTATTATTTGAAATTGAGTAAGTTTGTGCTATATGTTAAATATTCATTTTTATAGAAATAATTCATTTTTCAGTTCACCTGAAATTATACTTGAACAAAAAGCAATTGAACGTGAATGGCTTGATAATGATAAGAAAATCATGTAAGATTTTTTTTTTATGTTATAGAAAATATCGACATTTTGATGATAAATAATCACTCAATAAGAATAGAAATAAACAAAGCAATAGAAGAATATATCAGGAGATCAGAAACAACAATCATGATGTTAGTGGACCAGAGCGGAAACGAAAGAGAACAACTGAGAAAGGATCTTTATGACTGAATGAATGAAACAAAAAAATGGGGCAACTTATGACTTCTGAGGGTTTGAATGTCTCACATTGTTGTATAAACAAAATGTATTATTCTCTAGTGAAAAAAAAATGGTATAACGTAGGTAGCACCATCCGCAAATGATTGAAGAAAAATGTTATAATAGAAGCAGTTTTGGAAATTATATTCTCGTTTCAGTTGTTCATTAAATTTATTTCTATTCAAATAAGATAATAACAAGTTCTTATACGAAATAGTAAATTCAGAAATAAAGAGATAATCATTATAAAAATTTTTCATATAAGAAAGGCTTGACAATCAAGAGATAAAAGAAAATGTACAACGAAAATATAGAGAATAGGTGATACGTATAATAACCAGCAAGGACGTTTACATTCGACAATCAATTTTCGCAATAGTGCGAACTCAATATTTACTATACCAGTTCTTCTGTCAATCAATGTAAGTCAAACAACACTAAATTGATGCTCGATTCAAGCATTTGTTGCTAGAATTAAATTTATTTGTCGAAGTACTCTCGAGTAATAAGGCGATGCATTAGCATTTTATTCCAAAAACGTAAGACCTAGGCCTAGTCTGTTAACCAGGCTGAATATTATTTGGATTGATTAGGTCAGGCTAACCAAAAATCAACTGATACGATCTTTAATTTGATTCGAAAATGCATTTTGTGACTATGATCGCCTTCACTCATCAAAATTCTAGATCCCCCTATTACTTGACAGGCATCTACTAGATCAACAGTTTTGTGAAGAATACGAATTTCAAAACTCTATTCAGATAAAAGTATCAAAAGTAAACTTGAGCTCAATAGAAATCAAAATGTTCGATTTTTTTCATCTATTTTTAGTCCATTTACTACAATATTGGACTCGTGTCTTAGTCAATCATTATCGAATCGTTCAAATATCTCTCAACAACCTCTTTATATTCCATTTCGTCCTGATAAACCAATAGATTATGAACCTATCCAATGGCAAACAGATGATTCTTCAATTCCAACACGTTTTATTGTTCGACCACCTTCTTCAAGTCGAATTTTACAACCTCGTAATGAACCAACCAATGATAATAATACAAATACTGTTGTACTCGATGATAATGATGATCAACATTATGTTGATGCTGTTGGTGATGAAGAAAATGAACTACCAAAGATAACAATTAAGAAAAAAGGAAAAAAGAAAAAACAACAACAACAAAAAGTAAATATCATTACAACTAATAATGATATTTCAGTACAATTAAATACTTCATCAAATAGAACTTCTTCAGCAGGACATAAATTTCCAGTAAGTATTTTCTTTATTTTATAAAATTTCGATTTATACATATTAAATGAAAATGTTTTTTAAGCAAAAATTATCATCAAAATGGTCATCAGGTAAACGAATATCGTGTGTTGGTAAAACAAGTGCTATTCGTAAAGTAAATAAAATAAAATACAATAAGATAAAAAAAAAAAGAATTCAATATATTAATTAGTTTGCACGTTCATCACATGATCGTCAAAATCGTGCTGATTCACGTACATTATTTCATAATAAACCATCAGTAACAATCAATGCAGCTCGTTTTAGTCAAGAACAATATGAACAATTAGCACGTGCTGCTGAAGCTGAAGAACGTAAACAAGAAGCACGAAAACGTAAAGTTGAAAAATGTAAGTAAACAAAAGAATATCTATTAGATAAGATGATCAGCCTCTCCGTTTGAAGAATGATCATCTTATCCGATAGAATCATTTTCATTTTTTGATTCATTGTTTTTTTTTCCAGTGCATGAACAAGCTAAAAAACGAGAAGAAGTTCTTAATCGTGCTAAACAAATACAACAAGATAAAGATCAAAAAAATCAATTACGTATATCTGATAATCAATCAAAAAATACTACTATGAATCAAAATAAAAAAATACAAAATAATACTTTTAATAATTCAATGAATGACTCAACAACAACAACAACAACATATGTTAAACCTACAACACAACCATATAAACCTGTTCTATTAGATACAACAAGTAATAAAATTTTAAATCAAAATAAAATTATTAAAAATCCAGCAAATGGATTTAAAAAACCAACAACAACAACAACAACGAATGCTGAATATACATTTGTTGTGGATAAAAATAATCCATTACGAAATGATATAACATTACCATCAAGTTCAATGATTCAACAAAATTCGCAATTTAAAGCTGATTGGACAATATCAGGGATTGTTCATGATGAACTTGAACTTGATAATACAATAACGTTAGTTTATAATTTTTTGTTTCTTTCAAATTTCAACAAAAAGAAAATCCTTGTTTTCTAGTGATACAACTCATCATTCAGATGATGGTGATTATGGAATAGAAGATATACGTTCAGATCAAGATTCAGATAATGATGATGAAGATGAAGCACGTATACCTAATTGGGCTAAAGGTTGCGTTTTTTTTTTGAAAAACGAAAGAACTTTGATTAAATGTTGTCTTTTAGAACGTTTATTTCAAACATTTTGGAAAACTCAAGGTCATTGGTATTTATCACGTCGAACACTTAAATTAACTCGTCGTACATTTGGACATTATCCAACAATAAAAGATCAAGTACAAATATGGCTTAGAGATCTTAAATCAAGTAAACCATTATCGGAAACATTTACCGATGCAACATATCTTGATCAAACACAAGCATATTTTTGATAGATTTTCAGATTATTATTTTTTTTAAATTTTTTCCTCTTTGATTAGTCAGATATAATAGTTATGAAATGACAAAAAAAACCTATTTATGTAATATATTGTGAGCAGATATTAAGATTCAAATAATTATGTATTTATCTACTATTTGTTATTCTTTACTAATAAAAACAAAAATAAAGAATTTATAATATTTGTCTATGAAATTTAAGTTTTATTTGGATTACACTTTTGCCTAAGAAAATAGAATTCAATTTTTATCATCTGTAACAAAAAAAACATATCAATTAATGACAAAAAAAAAACAACTCTAGTTGTCATATGATCACTCGTTTTTCTAAATCATTGAAAACTGAATTATTAACAATAAATTTACAATTTCTCTATGATTATCAATCGATGTATGAATTAATGATCGCTTTGGATAAAGAAATCTTCTCTTCTCATTATTTGCTTTTGTCTGGATTTTTCTACAGAAACTTTCATTATACAAATAATGAACAACATGAACAAGTTAGGAATGTATAGTAAACACTGACCACACTAAGAATAATTTCATGTACTTTTTTAAGTCATTTTATAACTGAATCAATTAATAAGAACTGTTAGCGCAACCCATGCGAGATTAAAATGTGAAATACAATATAGCTATTATTGCTAATCACAGGAAATTGCTTGATTCTATCTATTTTGGAACAAATATCTTCGACATCCTTTGACTTAATCTTTCAGAAATATAATAAGGAAGTAGTAACGAGGCGTTATTAATATACAGTCTATGATCGTATACCATGGTCTATGGAGAGGAGAATAGAACAAATTTTTACTCCTATATTTCAACATTCTGTTAAGATCGTGTTTCACAAAATACAATATACCACAACGTGCAATCTGAAAAGCGATATATTTTACAAAAGATAGTTTATTGTATAGCTGTATTTTTCACTTTCAAAATGGACAAAATTTTGTGCGGCCAATTTTCAACACTACAGACATGAACATTTGTTTTTTTGGTAAATAATCAATTCATTATTTTATTTCATCTATTGCAGAGAATTCTATTCATTGATAGGTGTATTTCAAAATTGTTTTACATCTCCAATTATTTTTAAACCTACTGAAACATTAACATGTGAAAATTAAATATTGAAATTATCCTTCCATATGCGTAATCTGAAAGTAAACAATTCCTAAGTGATGATTTCATCTATCACCAAGACAACGCTACGTCTCATACATAGCAGCAATCATTGGTATAGCATTTTATAAACAATCACAGATGATCATCGAACAGTCTTAATCTTAATGTTTTGGATGATTACGTATGGAACGCTATCATCAGTAATATACAAAGGGATAAAGTTAACAACTATGATTCATCAATTAGATGAAATAAGGGGATTTGTCACGTATCAATAAATGACCGTGTTCACAGCATCGAAAATTGATCGTACAAAATTTTGTACATCTAAAAAACAAAACATACAACTATAAAATAAATTGTTTATTGTAAAATGTAGAGCTTTTCACGTTGTATCTTGTAGTATGTTTTGTTTGTGTAGAAAATGTTTTAAGTGATGGGTGTATCTATTTAATTCTGACATAAAACAGTCGAGCTCAAATAGAATTTTTTCATATTATCAGCAGGTTCTTTTTGTCTCCACTAGAATTGTTAAAGATAGAAGTTAGAGAACAACATGCATGCTCTTTATTCATTATTTGCGTGTCATAACAAACTAATTCTATATGAGACTGTCATGCACTAAACATTTTTCATCCTATTTGTTTCGCTTCGCAGAATGCATCTGTTACAATATTATCAAATACAAACCAAACATAATACTAAATTCAAACATTTTGATATTCAGCTACTATAAAAGATACAAACTCTGGCGCCAGACTAGAATTTTACTTCAGTTTTGCTGGATAAACAGAGTTCTCAGCAGAAATCTGTTGTTGATAGGAGAACGCACTAATGATAGCTATTCCAAGACAAGTAATTCGATACTTCGAACTAGTCGGAAAACTTATCGGATCTGACAAAATTTGGACGAGTTCTGTCTGAAGTTGGTGGAATCTTCGAACAGAATTCTGCTAGATCCGATAGAATTTTACGAGGCGGTATTGACCTTAGACTATAACGAAAGGCGGCTACAGTATAAAATTCTCCAATTCTATTTTGATGAGTTTTGTAACAAAACTAGGGATCATTTATAAGGCAGATCGATTTAAAATTTTATTATGTTTACATTTCTAACTATGTTTGTATCTTTCTTGAATGCTTCTACACAAAAGAGCCTTTAGGCATAATATGTCAAGACAACCAAAGAAGATGAATTTTTAATAGCAAGACTCTTGATTGAACGACAACATTCATGTATTTAGATTAAAGCTATTAATAGAAATGACACACTTCTGCGAAGTTGGCATTATTATTCGACATTATAGATTGCCTAAACTTGCGTTATTTTTCGAATGGGTAGATGTACTCATCTTACTATCTTTCATTGATAAAACTACAATAGGTGTATACCTTGATAAAGTCAATGCACCACTGCGTCACTGAAACTACACATTCATATACTCAAAATGATTGGTGTATCTTCACGCAAATTATGAAGGAAAAAAAATGAACTCATGACAATCATTCATGTATAAATATTTATTTTTGTATGAGATGATTTTTTTTTCTTTAATCTTTGCAAACATTAAGTAAGATTTATTACAAATTGAATTTTCATTTATTTTCTAGAAATATTGGTCACAAACACAAGAGTAGATGATAAATTGGATGAAATATCAATATATGTAAAATTTATAGAACGTCTTATTCTTTAGGCTATCTTGATGTTATTTTTATACATGTCTGACGATGCCTATTGGCTGTCCTTTTGCGCTTATTGATTATAGGTCATTCAATAGAATTTTGATGTACGTGTTCATTTACGTTTCATTTCCTTCTGACCGTTCCATCGTGTGTTCAACATTAGCCATCTTTGCTTCTCTTAGTCCTCCCTCCACTTTTTCTGACTCTTTGTCTATTTCTTTCTCGGCTCATCATGACTAGAATATGATCGACGAACACATTGATTAGTTCTACATTCATTTTGCTGTCTACTTGCGCCACATATATATCTAGAGACTCATTCTTTTACAACGATTCACACTTGTATTCAATTAAATAAATAAATATTCTAAATGGCAGATTCAGTAAAACAAGATGCTGAAGTAGCTAAAAATCAAGTAACAGGTATGTGATCTCATTTTTCAAATCATAATTGATAATAATACAAACAATATATACACATATAGGAACTACATCAGCGACTAGTCAAGAAGCTAGTCGTGGTATGTTTTATACTTTAATAGAAATCATAATAAATTATTTATTTTTATACTAAGGTACTGATGCTACAAAAGATAATGTTGATGAAAAGAAATCTGAAACATCGAAAGAACCACATCGAAATAGTGTTGAACAAGACGTTAAAAGTTTTGTTGATGCCGTTAAAGAAAAAGCTACCGAAGCGTAAGTATCTGTTCTTATTATTTCAATTCATAGAATTTATATATTTAGATACAACTACGTTGCTGGTGGAGAAGGCGAAGGAAAAGGTCTTGTTGGAACTGTAAAAGAAAAGGCTGCCGAAGCGTATGTTTATTTCTTATATTACTTTTTTTCTTTTTATTGAATGAATTTATTATCTTTAGTTACAATTATGTTGCTGAAAAAGTTACTGAAGCAACACATGCTGTAGCTGGTGATGCTCAAAAAGATGTAGCTAAGGATTCCAATCAATCAAGTGGTACACCTACAAATGTAACTGCTGATGCTACTTCAAACAAGGTTGATGAAAAAGCAAATGCAGATCATAAATAAAATTTAAATAAAAACAAACGTGCTCAATAATAATAATAATAAAAAACCAACCTAATTGACATAAATATGTAAAACAAGAAACGATATTGTAGTTCATTTGTTTTATCTTCGTATTAATTATTCTCATTATATAATTATTTAATTTTAACAACTAACATTCAACTAATTTTTATGCATGTGTATCTGTTGTGTGTTTATTAATATATGTTGTGGCTGTGTATAGATGCACAGTTTTAACATCTTTTAGTCGTTAGTATTATCATTTAATGTTTTATTCGTATGGTTTTTAATGTTGTTGCAATAAGAAAAAAAAACATGAACAAATATACAACAGACACAGCAAACATATATGTATATCTAAATGATTGATTCTTTGAATGATATTATCAATAATGATGATGATGATGATGATTGAAAAGAGATATATTTGAAGACTAAGATAAATTAACTGATCAAATGAATTCTAATTTCATTGAGAAGATAACTGTTTATCAACACTAGCAAATGGCATTCCTATATATACGTCGACTAGTGTTTATATCTTTTCTATTTTTCGATCGATAAATTGTTTATCAAAAGAACGATACTTCTACAAATAGAAAAATCGTTGTGCATTGTTTGATAAAATCTCTATATGCTTCTAATTATCATAGGAATATTGTTTACTCAATGTCTACGATGAATCAAATGTGTGTGTGTGTGCTTAACCGAACCATTCAATATAATGAAACAGCTGTCAATGTCTATTAAAGAAAAAAAATGTTCTTTTATTCTTGACTATTAAGGAAATATGCATGCAGATGTTACCCTCTCTCTCTTTTTTTCCATATCTTCAAAAAGAAATTAGTAACATATTTTATGTATGAAACAAATTGTTATATTAATAAACTTTCAATATCAAATTTTTTTGAGAAAATAATGATTTATATGTTAAGTTTTATTTGATTAAAGTGCGAAAGTTTTTTTTATTAATGAAACATCAATTTTTTATTTTTAACAATGTCACTCAAATTATAATCATGCAACTTCTAGCACGACATTATGAAGAAAAACAATAATACATTACAAAGATTTCTATTTCTTACTAATGCAAAAATCGGATTATTTGTTTTTATTTATTTCATAGAGATCTTTAGAAAAGGAAAAAATCTAATTTGTTTTCTTTGCAATGCCATTGTCTAAACAACAAAGCTCAAATCTTTTTGTAGAGAATAAAATTTTTCAATAAACTTTTGCAAAAACATCAGAGGTCTTCTCAACATCTAGCAGCATCTATCGATAAAAATAATGAGATTAAAAAATCTTCTTTGATTGCATGCTATGATTTACCATTTGAACTCTCATATCCATATTTAAAATTTATTTTTCTATCTAGTATAACTTATTTTCAGATCAGACAAAAATGTATACACGTTGTAATGTTTTAAAAAACATTGTTCAAAATTTTATTACATCCAATTCATATAGTCGTTTCATTCGTTTTCAATCATCTACAACGACTATTACAGCAGATACTTTGCAAAATTCGAAGTAGAAAGAAAAAGTTTTCATTAAAAAAAAAATCTTCTTTTCTTTTTTTAAATTTCTAGTTCAAATACGAAAAATCGTCATTATACAGAAGATGTCTTTCTTGATTTAACAACAGAGTATAATCGTAGAAGATTTGTTCGAAGTGGACTTATTTCAAATGCTATCAAAAATGTTAATAATAATATATCGGAAAGACTTAGTTTATTAATATTAACAGCAGCTGCTCGTTGTATTCATCATGTTACACCAGATAAACGTGTTCAATTATTAGAAGAAGTAAAATGCAAAAAATGTTTCTTCTTTTTTTTTTTTAAATTAACGTTTTTTTTTTCTAAAGGCATGGAAGACATTAAATGATAAAAAAGTTCGATTAACAACACGTCATTATGAAACATATTTAAGTGGACTTAATGAAAATGGTTTTATATTTGATGCTGATTATTATTTAAAATTAATTGATAATGAACAGATACAAGCAACACCACGTCTTTATAGTTTACTATTAACTCAGTATGTGTCGGGTTTTTTTTTCTTATTATTTGAAAGATAATCTAAAGAATGTGGTTGTTTTTTTTTTGATAAATAGATATTGTCGTGAAGGTAACACAGATCGTGCACAAAATTTTTTAAAAATGCTTAAAGAACGTAATGTAAGCATTGATGAAGATATATTTGCTGCATTAATTGTTTGTCAACTTAAACTTGGTAATGATAAAGGTGCTAATGATATAACACAAATAATGAAAGAACGTGGTTTACAACCAACAATATCAACATATAAAGAAATTTTAACAGCACTTATTAGTGAACATAAATTAGAACAATTTGAATATTATTTTGGACAAATTGAATCTCAACAACGTCAAACATCATCATCATCATCATCAACTGTTTATATTGATGCACATTTTGTTGTTATTTTACTTGGACAATGTATTTCATATAAAGAACGTCCAATATTTGATTTATTATTAAATACATTAAAAGAACTTGATCATGGCCGTATGCCAAATAATTTATTTAATTTAGCTATACAATGTGTTACAAATGAATGGCATGAATCAGCTATTGAATTATTACAAATGCAATCGGAAGCTGATATTATTGATGAAGAAACATCACCTTATCAAGGAATTAATGGACGTCATTGGATACTCTTTTTTAGGTAACGTTTTTTCTTTTTTTCCATTTGAAATTCAATGCAAATTAAGCATTGAGATTGACATTTGAATATCTTATTTTTAAAGATAAAACTAATTAATCGAAGACTAGCAGATCTGATGAGTAGAATATTTCCATTATTACCTTGTTTATTCACAACAAAAGATTTATTTAGTAAATTTAAACCAAAAATTACACTTTATAATTTTCACATTAGGTCAGAAATTAAAAACATTATATATTTAGAATCGTATTTTATTAAATAATACAAAAACAGTATTATTTTCATTTAAGTAAAATTTATTTTTTTTAGTTTGTAATTTTAATTTATCTAATTCTCAATATTCTTTTCTAATCTGTCGAATTCATCTCAGATCAATAATTTCAGCATCCGGATTCATGAATTTCCGACAGGTTTCCGTCGAAAAGACGTCGTTTCCGGCTGAAAAACTAAGTTAAATAGTAGGGACTTGAAAGTAAGAATCCGGTCACCGGATTTCTTTATTTCCGAGTAGAGTCAATCATTAGATTCCTGCTGTTCATCCTCATTTGTCTGTCGGAAACGACCCATATTTCTAGACCAGGGCGGTACAATGTTCATACTAATCCTATAATAGAAATCGTAACAGAAAAAATTTTAAAATATGTTGTTTTTTTAATTTAGACAATTACTTGATAATAATGAACCTCATCTAATAGATATATATCTTAAATTAATGATGGAAAAAAATTTAGTACCACTTGATGGTATTCTTCGTGTTTTATATACAACACCAAATGAAAATTATCATTTAGCACTTAATTATCTTGAACGTGGACAAGAATTAAATCATCCAATGCGTACAAATTATTTTTATCCAATTTTATTAAATATTTATTCATTAAAAACATGTGAAAATTGGACAGATAATGATCGTTTACGTTTATTTCGTTTACTTGATCGTTTATCAATACCAATTGAATCATCAACATATTCAAAACTTATACAACAAGTATTTCATCAATATTATCAAAATAATTTTAATTCATTATTAAATATGTTATCAAAAAATAATTTACAATCAATACTTGATCGTATATGTCGTTTATTATTAAATGATATACGACGAAATATGCTTCATTTAAATGTAATTGAACAAATAGCACCATTTTTCCGTTTAAATACACGTTCAAGACAAGAAGAATTTTCAAGATATTTATTTTCTACTATGACTGGTATATCACCAAAGTAAAAATACTTAAATTTCTTTTTTTTTTTGTATCTTGAAAAATTTATCTTTATTTAATTATAGATCAGATGAATATATTGATGATGAAATTGATAAAAATTCACAAACAAAATCTATGAATGATTATACAACAATATTTCAATTAATTAATTCAATATCAAAAAATTTATCAAATGATATTCCAATGCTTAAACATGAAATATATATACATTTACTTCGTTTTTCAGCTCAACAGCGTCGAACTGATTTAACATTACGATTAGCTGAACAATGTATAAAAGATAATATTAAAATTGGTGGTTCAATGAATGAAATTGATATATTAACTAGTTATACATTACTACGTGATATTGTTGAACAATTAGCACGTTATAAACCAGGTGAACTGTCATGGAAAGAAAAACTTTCAACTATAAATTTACAAAAAGTAAATCGTCAACAATTAGAAGAACTTTATCAAGAAGCAAAACAAGATGGAAAATATCCATTGAATTTACAACAACGTTTATTAGATAATTATATACAAAAAAAATCTTTACAAAAAGCATTTACTCTTTTACATGAAATGGTTTCAAATAGACATCAGGTTTGATAAAATTATTATTCAATTGACAAATTTTATCAAAAGAAACTAAACTATGAATTTTTCTATCTAGTAGAAATGATAGATTGTCTAAAGCACCGCTAACCATCGATAAGAATAAGACATCATTAGTTGATAAATCAATTGGATGAAATTTTTTTTTTGGAAATGTTTCCCTTACGATTTCAATGATTTTTTTTGCCTATAGATCCTACATAGTGTTTTAATAAAATCTTGAAAAAGAATTTATTGGTATTTGACTAAGCTATAACCTCAGGTCTTCGGAAAAACTCAGAAATTTTCAATAGAATCTCTGTGAGATATGTTCAAAACTTTTGAATTTCTTTTTATGGGATCTAGTCTAGTTGAGTTCTCTATATGGGTAAAGTTTCAGATCAAAATTCGAAAAGACGAGTTTTCCGAAAATTTGGGATGTCTAGAAAAAAAAATTCGATAGCTTAGTTGAATCGAAATCCTTTTAGGATTTTTATTAGAACACTATGTAGTGCCTATAGACAAAAAAATCAAACGAAACAATCTAAATGAAAGTTTTTCAAACCTAATAACCTCAAGCTCAGGAGGTTGAGACGATACCCCAGAATCTTAAAAAATTTTCTCCAACGTTTTATTATTTTATTGCTCATCAATTCCCAATACAACACTCAAATCCTCTCCATGTATCCAGGCAACTTTAGCATAAACTTTCCTATCGACTTCCTCCACAATCCTGAAGACCTCCATCGTGTTTAGGATACTCTTCCTCAGGTGTAAATACATATTTTTAAATATTTGAATCACTCATGAGCGAATATATTTTCTATCATGTTATATTCTTATTTAGATTCATTCATCTGTTTTACATCGTTTATTTAATCTTATAACTGTAAGACTTGATGATAAAAGTGATGCATCGAAAGCTGAATATCGTGAAGATTTAAAATTTTTATGTGATCTATATGAAAAATCATTTGGTCTTATAAATTTACCATCAGAATTAACATTTCGTTTAGCTCATATGTATCTTCTAAATGGTGATCAAGATAATGCAATAACAATTCTATCAAATAAATTAAATTCTAAATTAAATAATGAAATTTATTATTATTTAATAAAATTTCTTCAATTAGATTCATCATTATTAACAACTGATGGTTTAACAACAATAGGAAATTTATTTCTTAATTTTCGTATTAATGAACCAATAAGAAAATTTTGGAATTTATTTTTTGATATTCTATTAGAAAAAACAAGTCCACAAGATGTTGTACAATATTTTTCTGATGCTATGAGAGAAAATAGCAATATACCTTATCTTCATTTATTTAAAGTAGATAATTATAATTTAAAAAAAAAAGAAATTATTTATTCATAATAGACTTTTCTTTTTCATTTTTTTAGTTGTTTATTGAAAAAAATGAATTAAATCGTTTACAAGATATTGTTGATATAGCAACATTGCAACATGGTTCACGTAATGTTTTACACGATCTTGCATTTACATTAATCGAAAGTGGAAAAATCAAACAAGCGGAAAAAATCTTTCAAACACCATGGCTTAAAGCAAGAAATAGTCGAATTAATTTACATGCTTTACTTTTTGCTGGTATTCAAAACAAAAAAAATTTTTTTTTTCTTTTGTCTAATTGAATTATTTTTGTTTTCTTTATTATAGATTCAAATAATCTCGACGCATTAATTGAAGCTATAAAATTAACACGAAATTTACCTGGTGTTAATCAAAGTCAATTATTTACATCAGCTATACGGTAAAACAAAAATAAATAAAATAAAATAAATGAAGAAATCTTTGTTTTTTTCTATAGTGTGGCTTTACGTCTTGATCAATCTGATATGATCGATTGGTTAATCAAAGAAATACAAGAAAATCGAATTCAACTTGATATTCGAATAAAAAAGTATATATGAAATATTTAATAGAATTAAGTTAAAAAAAAAATTGAATATTAAAATATTAATGAGAATCATGCTGGAACTAAAATATAACATTTAATGCGTTTTTTTTTGTATATATGAAAAGATTATATCAATAGTTATCAGAAAAGTTCATTTGTTAAAATATATTTCATAGATTTGAACTATTAATAAAAATGAATCGATTAAATTTCATTCATATAACAGATTGCACATTTAATTTTAAAAATTAGTACTTTTGTGTGAAATAATAAAATTAAATCTTATTCTTTTGTTTATGAGAAAAGTACTTTACAAGTTTTCGTCTTATATTATCGCATAACATCTTTTATGAACTGATATCAAATTAAATATTACAAATATGATAATATAAATTTGAGCGAATTAACCTTTTCAGAACGGATCGTACTTTGTCTTTTCTTTTTGAATAATGATATATATTATACATCGAGGATTAGAAATAATTACGTATGCGCTAGAGTATCCTCATTGTAATGATATACATTTAATGTATCTTGTTTGATCATGCTTCATTTTTGAGTTCACTGATTTTCAACTGTAAGTAATTCGACAACTGTTTGACAAATATGGTAGTCAATGGGATCCAAGAAGAGGTCAATCCTTTACTGAAAAACTACTGAGACACAGTTGGATAAATATGAATTTTCTCGAGTATGAGCAGTGGCGTACCGAGGAGGGGGGCCGAGGGGTCCGGGCCCCCCCCCCCTTGGAGAAAAATTCCCTGTGGGGGAGTACGGGTGAAAAAAATTGTATCGTAGCTTTTATTACAAGTCCACTGCGGGCCCCCCTTGAAAAATTTCTGCGTACGCCACTGAGTATGAGTACAACAAAAATCATACTTCTCCAGTTCTGCTCTGAGGCTGACAGCTTGTCAATTTTCATCACTAATTAGCAGAGGAAGACGATCGTGAATTGTCTGTAGCACGGATGTCAAACGATCAAACGAAAACAATCTCATACCAGATACGAATGTTTAGATTGCCGTGTAGACTTATGCATTGCAAGTATATTAATATACTTGAATAAAAAAAACCATCAGTTAATTCTTGAATTTTTTTTTCAAAAAATAATTCCTTCCTAAAATAGTTAAAAACCAAAACCATTAATATAAGAATACTAGTGCGATATAGACGAAAAAGAAATTTTTCGAGCATATTTGTATGATTTGTAATGTTTTCTAATCGTTTCTTTCATCTTAGATTGTGACAGACATTTTATATAGCAGTAAAGATCTAATGTCTTCAATATAAACTTTTTATCAGAATCAAACTAAAAAAAGACCGTGTGATATATTTGTTCTATTTGATTTATTGTGATATTTATCAATGCAGAGTAGAAAGAAGAGATTATATGTTGTGATCATATATATTTTGTTAACTTTAGTTTAACTAAAGATCATAAAACACGAACAATATCTTCTTATAATAAAATATTTAATTGTTTAGATATCTTGATGCTCATTTATTATCAAAAGGTCTTGATCCATTAAATGTTAAAACTTATGAAAATGAAAATAAAAATGAAAAAGACTCAACTTCTTCGTCTTCTGATGATGATGATGACCATGGTATACATATTCTATTATTATTCTTGCAAATATTCTCAGTTTTTTTTGTTTCGTTTTAGTACCCATCCACCAAGACCAGCACAAGATAAGTGCTCAAAATTAAATATGAACAGTTAAAATTAGGTTAATTCTTTTTTTGTGTGTGTATGACCCTATTCATTTTTCTTTTTTTCCTCTCTCATCATTTTTTTTTGTTGAGTCGTGTTGAATTTTTTTGTTTTGCTGTTTTTTTTTTGTCTTTACTTTCATTATCCGTGATAAAAACGACACCATACTTCAAACATGCACTTGTATCAACCATTTAGAATTTACAATGAGATTAGAATCGATAATTTTCAACATTAAGAAACGGATTTATAGTAAGATTGGAAGATATCTTTTCTTTTTTTTTTGTTATTTTACGACCTTTCATCTTTTATGGATGAGAATAAAAACCATTTGTAGAAGAAGAAAAAATAATCGCCAATACTTACAGAAATATTCATACGTATAAGAAACAAAAATTTTCAATATGAATATAATCATATGTTTGATTATATTATGTCATTTATTTATAAATCAAATACAAACAGAACAATGTGAATTAACATTAAATGATGATATTCAATTGACAACAAATATATTTTTTCAATCACGACGTTTTTGTAGTTCATATGGTTTTCGTGCAAAAAATACACATCAAATATTTATATCAGGTCGTTTAGTTGATTATAAAAGTCATTGTAAACGAAGTATAAATAATGCAAATATTGAAATAATACATGTACAACCAAATTTTCGTTCAATTTGTCATGAACTTAATTATCCGAATTCAGATGGTTATTTTTATTTATCAACTTTAGTAACAATTCCATTAACTGAACAACTTTTCTTACGTGTAACATCACCTGATTATGAAACAATTATTAAAGAAATTATTTTACCATCATCACAAAATGTTATTCTCAATTGGCAAATTGTTTTAACACCAACTATTGAACCACGACAGCAACAACAACAACAACAACAAATGAATTCTATGATTGATTCTCTTATATCTCAAATGACATTAGATGAAAAAATTGGTCAATTAAATCTTGTTACAGTTGGTTTTGATATAACTGGTCCAATTGTAAGTCAAAACGTTGATGAAAATATTCGTAATGGTCTTGTTGGTGGTGTATTTAATACTTATACACCAAAAGCTGTTCGTGCATTACAAGAACTTGCTATGAATAGTACACGTTTAAAAATTCCATTAATTTTTGGCTATGATGTTATTCATGGACATAAAACTATTTTTCCAATATCATTAGGTATAAGTACAACATGGGATATGGCATTAATAGAACAAAGTGCACGTATTGCTGCTCAAGAAGCAACAGCTGATGGTCTTAATTGGGTTTTTTCACCAATGGTTGATATAGCACGTGATCCACGTTGGGGAAGAATATCTGAAGGTGCTGGTGAAGATCCTTGGTTAGGTAGTCAAATAGGTGCTGCTATGGTACGTGGTTATCAAGGATCTGATTTAGCGCGTTCGAATACAGCTATGGCATGTGTTAAACATTTTGCTTTCTATGGTGGTGCAGAAGCAGGTCGTGATTATAATACAGTTGATATGAGTCGTATAACAATGTATCAAAATTTTCTTCCACCTTATCAAGCAGCTATTAATGCTGGTGCAGGTAGTGTAATGACAGCATTTAATGAAGTTGATAGTATACCAGCATCAGCTAATCGTTGGTTATTACAAGATTTATTACGTGATCAATGGAAATTTAATGGATTTATTGTTACAGATTATACAGCAATTAATGAAATGATTCAACATGGTATAGGTGATCTACAAGAAGTTAGTGCTCGTGCATTAAATGCTGGTGTTGATATGGATATGGTTGGTGAAGGATTTTTAACAACATTAAAAAAATCTTTCAATGAAAAAAAAATCACTGAACATACAATAAATCAAGCATGTCGTCGTATACTTGAAGCAAAATATAAATTAGGTTTATTTGATGATCCCTATCGTTATTGTGATGAATCACGTATAGAAACAGATATATTTACATATGAAAATCGTTTAGCAGCAAAAGATTTAGCTCGTCGTTCATTTGTTCTTCTTAAAACTGATCGAAAAACATTACCATTAGCAAGAACAAATTTAAATCTTGCACTTGTTGGTCCATTAGCTGATGATCATAGAAATTTAATTGGTAGTTGGAGTGCTGCTGGTGATTGGCGACAAACAATTAGTGTTCGTGATGGTATTAATAAACTTCTTGGAAATCAAATACAAGTTTTATATGCAAAAGGATCAAATCTTATTGAAGATGTATCTTTACTTCAACAATTAAATGCACATGGTGGTGAAATTGTTTTAGATGAACGATCTGCTCAAGAAATGATTGATGAAGCTGTAGAAATATCAAACAAATCTGATATTATTGTTGCTGTTATCGGTGAAACACAAGGTATGACAGGTGAAGCAGCAAGTCGAGCAGATATTAGCATACCAGAATGTCAAAAACGTTTACTTAAAGCATTATTTGATACAGGTAAACCAGTTGTTATTGTATTAATGAATGGTCGACCAATGACATTAACATGGGAAAATGAACATGCAGCAGCAATTTTAGAAACATGGTTTGCTGGTACAGAAACTGGTAATGCTATTGCTGAAGTACTTTTTGGTTTTTATAATCCAGCTGGTAAACTTACAACAACATTTCCTCGTCATGTTGGACAAATTCCATTATATTATAATCATAAAAATACTGGACGACCATTTAATGCAACTCAAGTGACTGAAAAATATAAAGTAAATAAAAACAAAAGAATTTATTTAATTTCAAATGTTTTAAAATATGTTTTTTTTTTTGTTATTTCTAATTTAGAGTCGTTATTTAGATGTACCTAATGAACCATTGTATCCATTTGGCCATGGTCTTAGTTATACATCATTTAATTTTGATCCAATATCTGTTGATAAAAATGAACTTCGTGGTGATTCTGATCGTTTAACTGTACGTATTCGTATACATAATACTGGTGCATATGCTGGTGAAGAAGTTATTCAATTATATATAAGTGATCCAGCAGCAAGTGTAACACGAGCTGTACGTGAATTAAAAAATTTTAAAAAAATCTTTCTTCGGTCACAACAAGAAGAAGAAATTTCATTTATTATAACAACAAATGATTTAAAATTTTTTAATACTGATCTAGATTATATTTGGGAAGAAGGAGATTTTATTATTCATATTGGTCCTGATTCAGTTAATACTCAATCAGTACGAATTAAATGGCTCAAATAGAGAACTACAATAGAAAACAAACCGTTACACTTTTTTTTAAAATTCATGATGAACAAAAAAAAAAAGATTTTGAAAAACATAATAAGATTTTTTATTTTATTTTTTTCTTCAATTCATATAAAATTCTTAATTTCGTATTTAGATTAATAAACGTATATCTATAATAGAGTATATTCGAATTCAATATAATTGTATCACATCAAGTTTTCAATTGATTTAAACGAAATATTTTGAATTTTTCTCATTCAAATTTTCATCATTTACTATTATTCAAAATTTTCTATCAACTTTTAAACTTATTTGAAATACTTCTTTTGCATTGAATTTTAATTGTTAGAAAATAATATTTCGAGATTTTTGCTCTGTCAAACAAATAAGAAGATTAAAGCCAATCTAATATTTGCGTTATGGAAATTAAGTTCTGACATTTTTTTGAATTACATGCTATTAAAAAAAATAGTACTATTGTAAAAAGCCTTGAATATGTCAACGAGAAATTGATCGGATACTTAGTAAAAACAAAACATCGATGTTACTAATATTTTACTGGTAAAAAAAATCAATTCATTTTTGATAAACAAAGATTCTATTTTTTTTTATCAACATCGAAGAATTAAAAAAAAAAAAAGAGAGACAAGAATCTTAAAAATTTTAAAATATAAAAATTTCTTAATTCGAATATATCAAATGATATTAATTGTTTAATATATATAAGTAATGTGTGTGTTCAAAGTATAGATATTGACGCTTTCACAATCATCTATATTATGCCCTCATGTCGTGCGTTTGTTTCGCACTTGTTATTATTTCAAACAGCTTTTTTTTTTCGAATATAGTGAAGTGCTTATATATAATACTGTATATTTTTAAACGCGATGAGTATGGCAAAGATCAACATTCTCTTCAATAAGTTCATTTGTTCTTTTCACTTCCATTAAACAATATGAATGATAGATGATTATTGTATGTATTTTGTCCTTGGAAAAAACTTTTTTTTTTTGTAAATTTCGTTCTCTATTTTAATAATTCATTCGATTTATCTCTTTATCAACGTTTCAAATTTCTTCTAACATATTTAATTCAAAAGATTGTCCCGCCTTTTTTGTTCTTAACACGCATACATATGAATGGGTCATTTGACAAGCTTTTTTAATCGGATATTATTCCATTTCTTTTCTATTTTTAACTCATTATTCAATAGATTTTACATCATGCATTGTTAAAAATCTTTATAGTATATCATATAGAAATGACATTGAACACTTTCGTTTCTTTATAAGCATAGTATGTTAGTATGTACGTGTGTCATACACGGTTGATTTTTTTTTTCTTTTTTTTTTCTTTCAAAGTATAACGATTGATTGAAGAAAGACATAGAAGAGAAGTATAGGTAATTTGCTACACGAATCAAACTTCAATTGTTCGGCTGAATAACGTGGCCAATCGACATATACATAAACGTCGTAAATTATAGCCTATGAGACGAAAGAAGAGAGAGGTGATTGTCAAGAGATAACATACGTGCATACAGTGTAAACGTCAATATACATATGTAATTAGTACATATATGAATATATATACATACACGCATTATTTGTACCAATATGTTTAGGCAAGAGACACACTTGACTTAAAAAATAAAAAAAGAACGAAAACTCAAAAAAAACAAAATTCTTGTATTTTTTTTCTTGGACATGGATAAAGATAAATAAAATACTTCTTTTTTTTTTTTAATATAGTAGTACTATACATCTAAGATGAGAAAGAGACATCATTTGTTTGTCTACACTTTTAAGAATAACTACTAGTGAAATATATTTGTTAAACTGCAGACAACAAAAAAATCAAAAGGCTATTCGATACTTTTATCTTTTCTTTCTGTTTTTTTTCACGTTTTCTTTTTTTTTCTATTACTCTTTTTGTTTGTATGAAGGAAGCCTTTCTTTTTTTGCTCACTTATTCTTCTATTCAAATCTGAAATGTCACTTTCTCTTGTTGAGAATATTTATAACTACAGGAGCACAGATTCTATGTTTACTCGGCAGATGACATTGTCCATTTCTTTTTTCTCTTTTCTTTATGTCTACTATAACTAATTGTCTTAATTCATAATTTATTCACATAATGTAGACTTATGTCGGTTCAATGTATGTTGACGAAACAAACACAACACTTGATTTATTTGTTAAACGATTTATTTCTTCTGTACTTGAGTAAAACAAAAAAAAAAGAAAGAAGAAGAAAGGTGCCGGTTAGTAATTTTTCATGAAATATTTAAAGAACAGGCCGTCATTCATAGGAACAGTAATATTTCAATCAAATAAAACATGTTCAATTTGTCAAATGAACAACCGGATTTGAAAAGAAAAAGATGATTATGAGACTAGCAAGATTGCAATTAGGCCAAAAAAAAACGTATACTGGCAAGTGTCAAAGTCAAACGAAAGAAACATGTGAATATGTAGTGAGGTGCGAAGACAACTTGCTGTGATGATCGGTTAATGGGACTAATTTGAAAGAGAGCTCTTCTCAGTCAGCATGATCCGTTCATTCAGTTTTCACGCACGATTCTATATATATTACAAAGGTTTTGTTAACAGAAGTTGTGATACTCTGCTTATATTTCTTTGCCATCATCTCTCTAATATAATATGATGCTTTACATTTACACTTCGATTATTGCAGAAGGAAAAAGAGATCTGTTGCTTCTCATTTTCTTTCTTTCTTTCTTTCTGTTTTTCTCTCTTTTCTTTATACTCGTCTACTTATTTTTCATTGGCTCTGCCGTTCGTTTTATCGTGCCACCAATCGTGACCATTCTAATTATCCATTCCGTTCGAGGACAAGACCGATGACGTTGAGTAGAAAAGAAATAATACAGAGAGAAAAAAAAGAAAAGAGAGAAGTATTGATCGTACCTTAATTAACCTTTTCTGTTCTGATCCAGAGTGTTAGTAATGGTAGTGAGGTTCGGACATGAAGAAAAAGAGAGAAATTGGTAATCGAGCACCAATAGCAACCGAGAGAGAATAAGAGAACCTTTCTTCGTCTCGTGTATGCGCGTTTATTAGGCGATGGCTGTCTTATAGCTATTATGAAGTAAAGGCAATGTAGAGAAGAGAAAAGAAAACAGTATGATAGAAAGAAAATGATACTGAAACTCAATTCGACGAGAACGAGAATAAGAATAAGAAAAAAAAATGAGAGAAAGAAAGAAAGAAGCGAGAAAGAACAACATCAAGACATAGAGACACTCTACCCACCACCGAGAAAATGATATACATCCAACCTGCGCGCGAGCCAGCGAAAAAGAGAAGAAGCCAGAGAGAGAAAAAAATATATATATTCACTACCTCTTGCAACACTTAACGGTACATTGCGTTAAAAAGCAACGAGAAACAGAGAAGGAGAGAGAGGGAGAAAAAGAAAGAGCACAAAGAAATATCGACACACATACGACAAGTGATACCGACAGTCGATAATCCTTCTTTTTTTTTGTCTATCTTCTTATCCTAATGCTCGATTGATTTTGGACAAAACACGACAATTTATAAAAACACATTTGACAGGTTTGTCTCTATTAATTATAATTGATCAATTTAAATCAACACAGACTAACCAAGAACAAACAATATCAATAATCATTTTTTTTTTTATTATTGTTTTTATTTATTTCTAGAAAGTTATTCCACTTTTTGACCTAATCATATAAAAAGCCGTCAAAACGTTATCACTCAAGACTTTACTTCCAGCGCCACGTCCGCTTTTAGCGAACGTTGGCCTGGTTACATCTTCATCATCACCCATACCAACACACAAAACAAAAACATCTATTAGTCGATCACCATCATCATCATCATCATCATCAACAAATTCATCAAATTCATCCTCATCCGGTTCAACAAGATCCCGTTCTCGATCACCAATTTCTCGTCGTTCACGTTCACCAACACCTGATAAACCACCAACACCATCATCATCAACACCTCCTGTTACAATCAATAATTCCAATGTATCATCATCATTATTACAACAACAAGCAGCTGCAGCAGCTGTACTTTTTTCTAGTAGTTCACTTAGTTCATTATTACCTATGTATAGTATGGGTCTTTTTCCAATACCTCCCCCACCACCACCACCACCTATTTTACCTGCAGTCAATTTTTCACCCGAACAAATAGCACGTGTTTGTGAAACATTAGAAGAAAATGGTGATATTGATCGATTGGGAAGATTTCTTTGGTCATTACAAGTTGCACCTGGTTCAGCAAATCTTTTAGTACAACATGAAAGTATTTTACGTGCTCGAGCACTTGTAGCATTTCATTTGGGTAATTATCGTGAACTTTATCATTTATTGGAAAATCATAAATATACACGTGATTCACATGCAAAATTACAAGCTATGTGGATGGAAGCACATTATCAAGAAGCAGAAAAATTACGTGGACGACCATTAGGACCAGTAGGATTCTTTAGTTGGTTTTTTTTTGCTTTTGTTCATATTTAATTTAGGTTGATAAATATCGTGTACGAAAGAAATATCCATTACCACGTACAATATGGGATGGTGAACAAAAAACTCATTGTTTTAAAGAACGAACACGTTCTTTATTAAGAGAATGGTATTTACAAGATCCATATCCAAATCCGGCCAAAAAACGTGAACTTGCACAAGCAACTGGATTAACACCAACACAAGTAGGAAATTGGTTTAAAAACCGACGACAACGTGATCGTGCAGCACAAGCCAAAAATCGGTAGATATTTTTATTTTTTAATTGATTTTTAAATAATTCTTATATTTTTCTAGACAACAATATGGTATTGGTGCAGGTAGTTATTCTCCACCATCATCACCTGATTCTTCAACAACGTGAAGAGCAACATAAAACAAAACAAAAAACGCACACACAAAAAAAAAATTCGTCTCCCGGTGCTCTCTCGGTAAGGGAGACTCTCTTTGTATCTATATATATTTTCTGTCTCTCGCTCTTCTTCTTCTTCTTCTTGTTCTTCTTTTTTTTGTGTTCAGTGACATTTTCTTCGTTTTCTTTTTTTTTTGCTGTTGTTGTTTGCTATTCTATTACTATTACTATCACCTAGCTTTTCTTTTTGTCTCTTTGATTCGGATGTTTTCTTTTTTTTTCGTCTTTTGATTTTTTGCGTTTCTGAACAACCAATTTGTCGAATCATAAAAACAAAAAAAAAAAGAAATAAAACATATATATCAATTATGAGAAAAGAAAGCCTATATGGATGGATACAATGGCCGTGTAATTGACAAATGTTTCATTGCTCTCGTATGCCAGTTGATAAACACATCAACGTTTGTTTTCACTAGATCGTCTCTCTAATCGTTTGAGCGAGCGTATGCAGCTCCGTTCTCTTTCTCTTGTAATTATCCGATTCGCACGGATAAACATGCCGCTAGCCAGAGAGACACAGACAGACGATTTACTTATCCCCTTTTTTTTTCTACTAACTTGTCGTTTTTTTTCTCTCTCTCTTTCTCTGCTGCTAATATTTATCATTGACATCTCTTTCTCATAGAGAGATAGAGAAAAATTGGGATAATCATTATAATTGATGCTTGTCTTATTCTTTGTATTAAACAAAACAAAATTATTCATACATATTACTTTTTATTTTGACAAGCTATTTCTTAATAGAGAATTGAAAAATAGAAGAACTATTTTTCTGAAATCGATTTTGAGAGATCATTTATATGTTGTATTTGATGATTGGTTGGAAAAAAAAGAAAAGAAAAGGTTTAATCAGGCGGTAAATGCATCGAATCAGATTTGTTGAGAGAAACAAAAATCAATGATGATATAGCGTGCAGTCAAGGAGAAGGCCGACACATTTATACTAATTGCAATAGTTCGTTATGTAAACGCTTCTTCTTTTTTTATTTTCAACATGTTAAGTGATTGAACAGATGATCAAGAGAACAGTTCACCAAGGGGTGCCAACTTTTTCTATATTTGATCTGAAAATTTCATATTTATTATTATTATTATTTTTTTTCGTCGTTTCTTTTTCAAATTAATTACTAATTTGATGTATATGTGTATGTGAAATAAAAAGGATGTTTCGATGTTTAATAATGATGTAATCGTTGTCATCATTATCAACACTCTGACGTTATCAATATATCTATCTTCCTATCTAACTATCTCGCTTGTGTATGTGTCGATCACTTGTCACCTTGATCATCTTTTTTTTAACGTAAAAATCACACAAGTTATATCTTCAGGGATACAAGACTTTTTTTTGACGAAAGGTTTTGATAAGTATAAATTTTTTGATCTGGGTTGTCATGGGTCAAATTCATGTAAATACTACTAGCAAATAAAAAAGTTTGTTTTGTTTAACAATCTTATTAGAAAAATAAACTTTTGTATGCATTTTTTATTTTATTAAATTCAATGCTGTCATTATAGTTTGACAACAAAAAAAAAACCAGAATCGATAGAAGGAATTTCTTTCTTTTTGTTTTTTTCGTTCGAAAGAAAATAGAAGAAATTATTTAATCGTCAATCTTATTGATAATCTAAATATATGAACAAAAGAAACATGCAATCATTTGTATATATAGTGTTCATGTTTCACATCCTCAGGGTGTGAGATGATAATGAAGATTGCTTCATTGTTGTTGTTGTCGTTGTTATTCTTGACGAATTAGAATGGCAACTGATGAAAGATCTAGTATGCAACAAGGAAAAAAATCTGACAGAGATAATTATCCAGCATATATATATATATATATATATATAGAAAGGACAAGTGGTAATGTCTGAACGAGAGGCAGATAGAGAACTCGTCAACTATCTAACTAACACAAGAGTATGTGTCTGCTGAAGGCATTAATCTGTGGTGAATTTCCAAGTAATCGAATTGATTATAAATCAGTCGACGAGAAGGAGAACGATCTGCCGCTAGGCAGACAGAATGAAGAATCAGATTTCATCAGACGCGCGCGAATGCGGATGTGAAGACGTTTATTTTTTAGAACGCACAAGAATGCGGAAGCTGTTTCTATGTTATATTACGCTCTCGATCTTTGAAGGCGGAGAAGAACAAGAAGAAAAAACTCGAAATAGTTAGTAAGAAAAAGCAAAAGAACCTAGGATGAATGATTCTATCATCTTCAGACATGGATGATTAGCTACATAGACGAATACAAGACCTCTATTCTCTCTATGTATGTGCGTCACTGGGTGTTAAATTGTGACGCGTTGTCGATGATAGAAGGAAATAGAAAGATAATCTTGTTAGCTGCATCGACCGATCATCATCACCATCATTATTATTATTACTATAGACCATCAGTGTAAAATGACAGTAGAAAAAAGAGACTGATTGATTTCCGTATCCAGATGTCCAAAAGAAAAAAAAAAAAAGAAAGACGACCAAATGAAAATCTGTCGATAATAACTAGGATAACTTATCAATCAATAATTGTCAAATACTAATAAAATAGTATCTTTTTGATTCCGAATCTCATATATAAAATCATTTTCTTTTTTTGTGTCTATATTTATACACAGTAAAATAATTTGAACAAACATTAGTGTACAAGTCAGTTTTGATCATCATTCCGATTGTATCCATTGAGCAGCAGTTCTTCTCAGCATGAGCTTAAATAAATAGACTAATCAATACACATAACATTATTTGTCCTGATTAATGAATGAATGAATGAATAAATACACCAGAGCGTATATAACATATACATTATCAAATCTTTTTCTTTATGACTTGTTGATCTTTAAAAAAGACTAATTTTAACATTCTTTTTTTACTCATTGAACAGGTGTTAGATGTGTGCACTTCGTCTAATCAGTGATCATCATCATCAACATATTGAGAACGTAAAGCACAAGGCGTCAATTGGTAAACATTTTGTTTTCACACTTTCTTTTTCTTTTCAACAATGTTTGATCCTTCGTTTTGTCGTTGTCGGACAAGCCTCAAGGGATTTCTGTTGTCCGCATTGGAACTGTCGATCAAAAAGAAATAAAATGGAAACGACAGAGTAAAAATATTGACAAGCATTCATCGGTACATTTATGTGTGTGTGTATGAGAGAGAGAGAGAAAGAAGGGCCTAATGCAATTCGAGTATTATTGATAGTTTCTAACTAAGACGAATGACAAATATTATCTTATACATATGTATTATATATATATATATATATATGTTGTGTTTGACGGTTGAAAATCAGTATTGAACGATGACAAGTGGAAATAAGGAAAGAGAATATACAGAGTTCTATTTGTCTACGTAATGGATGAGATGGCCGTAAGCTACGTCGACTTGCTCACTTTTGTGTTTTTTTTTAATCTGTTTAACAGTCAAAAGACAGAAATATAAAAGAATAATAATGATAATAAGGATTATTTTATTGTCCAATCAACAAAAAAGAAAACTTTTATAATATAACAAATCCAAAAATTCTGTTTTTTTTGTGCTTTTAACTTCTTGTTCATCTTCTAGTCATTGAAATTGCTTTTGGATATTTTTGATATTTTACCAGAAAATTAATCATTTTAACCTATTCGATAAGTATAAGTGCTCTCAATAAATCTTTCGAGCATAAACGATGCGAACAGCATGTCAATGTTCTACAATTGTTTATGTGGATGATGTTCGAATGGTTGACTGATTCGACACTCTCAGATAACATTGGTTTTATCTTGTATTTCTCAAATGTGTTATTTAGAACGTTGTCTTTAACATTAAAAATTAGTAATAAGTAGAATAGACAGATGTTCAAGCGTAAGTCGAGTATCTCATTAGAGAAACGCCAAGCGCGAGAGAGAGAGAGAAAGAAAACGAGATGTACTCCTTCATTTTTTTTTCAATCGCTATAATGAACTCTCAACATCATCTGTACACATGCTACTGTGAATGAGACTCAATGTCATAATATTATGTTGTTCAACTATACTTTAATATTGTATTGAAAGAAAAAATTAACTTCAATTTGACTTTTCAATTTATATACACTCGACATATTCTTTTTCCAAAATATATAACAGTGTTTAAAATGATTTTTATTTTGAATAGAAATCAATGATTGTACATGGTGAGCTCACACACATTGAGGTTAACTGTGTAAAGAGCAATGAGACTTACAACAGCAGGGAATCTGTTTAATAAGAAGAATAAGATTGAAACATTTGCACACGTTATGTGACGCACATCTATCAATGTGTTGTCTAGATCGATAATGATATCTTGTGTGACTCTAACACTTCATTAGAAAAGATGATGTTAGTATATCTCTTTTTTTTTTCTGTCAATGACTAAATGTAAAAAGGAAATGAGAATGCCACTATTTAATTTGACACACATATATACACTCTAATACTGAATCGTGCGCCATGCAATGAAGAACATGACATCCGTAAGACGCTCATGCACATTCGATGATAATGATGATTATGATTTTAGTACGGTAAAGGTGTGTGTGTATGTGTGCGTGTGTGTGTACTTTGCGCGAGAACGAGCAAATTCCGTTTGACAAACGTTTCCGATCTATGAACGGTCGTATCTTCTACTTATTTGACAACGAAATGAAGTGCATGAGATGAAGGTATTAAAAGAGGAAATTGATCGTTTCCGTTAAAAAAATAGATATAAAAGTAACACACACATACACATATTGCACTTCATTTTTACTTTACTATTTAAATCTTTCATCTTATTTCTAACAAGTAAATTCATCGTATAAGTTAAATAGTTTTTCTATCGGCAATTTGTAATTTGTCACAAATAAATATCTTGTTAGTTATAACTATATTCTAAACACTTGTTATAATCTATCTTAAGATAAGGAAATACTTTGCTTTCCCTTCTTTCTTTCTTTTTTTTTCTCTCACACTCTTCATCTAATGATGAAGATCATCATCATTTGATGAAGAGATGCCTCTTATATATATATTTCTACTGAATAAATGTTGTCAAATGTAGTCTTTCTCTTTTGCTTGTCATCATTTCCATTCAACTGACTGATTGAACTGAGAGTATAAGACGACGAAACATTGACGCGCATGTCGTGTAAGACTATAGTCTCTTGAGAGAGTAAGGCGAACGCGGATTATCATGACAGTTCGATTGCTGATGAATGTTCTCGCGGGATAGAGAATAAGAAAAACGAGTTCGACTAAAGAACAACAGGCGATGAAGACGACAAGTGACATGCAACAATCTTTTTTCTATTGAGATGGATAAAAAAAATACACTATTGCTATTCGATACACATACACACATGTCGACACCAAATGGTTTATTCATGATTGCTTGCTTACTCTATTCTAAATGCAGATGAAAGAGATAGATAAAAAAGAAAAAAAAAGTACAAGAAAAGCACAGATGATGATTATGATGATGGTTCTCATTTTGTTTTCTTGCATGCACATGCATAGACAACTATAAATGATTCTGCTTGATGAATAATAATAATAATAATAGTAATAATAGATGAATATCAAAAAATCTTTAAAGATTCATTTGACAATATTTGATATTGATTTTGATTTCATATTTATAAAGATTTTTAAATGGATATTGAATTTTTTCGAATAATACTACGCTAATAAAACATTAATTGTCTGTAATTTCAATGGAAAATAATTATGAAAAAAAAAGGAAACTTATGCATAATGACTGCTTATTTCGACTATGAAATGAATATTATATTCAGATTTCATTCAATAACTTTCGAGCTGATTATTGAAAAATAAAAAAATTCTCTGTACAAGTCTTCACGAAAATGTATACGAAATAATCTGTGTTTGCATTAAGCAAACTTAGAATATATCTGATTTTTTTTCATTAGACACAGTGTTCATTTTCATACCAATGACTTCTTCTGTGTCGATATTCGGAAATGATTTCCCAAAGTATTTTTATGAATAAGCAAAAATAACATTTCAAATTTTTAGAGTAAAAAAAATCCAAGACAATGCAGTCATTATTCTACGATAGAGAATAAACTAAAAAAACCCGTCAGTGCTTTTATTGGAAAACAACTTAGCAGCATAATATATTTATATTTTACATGTCATCTATAAACCACGTAAAATTCGAAGACAAGAAAAATAATATCGATAAAAAAAAACATAAGCTTAAAGATCCTTTCATTTTGTTTTTGGTCGGAGTTTATTAATAAATGTTTACTATCATTGTTTGTTTCAAGATAATTATTTTAAGGACTGATTAGAGCTCTCTAAATTGCCTATCAGTAAATTATTCTTTGATATTTATTGTACAAATTGATGTATTTTAGCGACTCGCTTCACGCCTATTCAAGGCTTTACAAAGGTGAGGAAAAGTCGAAGTCAAGGTTAACTTGGACGTCTTTGATGGGCGTATGCCTCGAAGAGACATCAATCGAATTTTGAAAAAAAATATTAGTATGTACATTGAATACCAAAGAATGAAACTTACAATTCAAAACAACTTCTTGTATGAATTCTGACTTATTAGTCAGACATTTAGTTGACTCTGATCCAAGTCTCTCTAGTCAAAAATCATTTAAAGGAATAACTCTTCGAGAAAGTTTAGTACAAGCAACAAACTAATAAATTTCGTTATTTTTAGGCTTTGAAGTGTCTTGTCTATGGTTGTTTTTAAATTAAATTAGAGCTTGGCAAGTTCGAGTTGTGACTCGAATCAATGATTCAAAAAAAAAGTAAAAGTTAATAATCCAAAACCAAAATCAATTTCAGAAGAAATTGATGGTTTTCTACAAGAAGAAAATTTAACTAGGGGAAGTGTATAAAAAAAGAGTTGATTTTATTATTCTTATTTTGTGGATAAACTTCAACTGATTATGTCATTTTATTTTATGTGTTACTTTTCTTTTCTTGCGTATAAAAACTAGGAACTAAATATCGTTTAACGAAAAACTTGCTGTTAATGTTCTTTATAAAAATGAATAGAAAATGAAAAAATAGCATGACTCACTCAGTCCTGAGTGAAATATTTTAATAGATAGTTTGCCAAAGAATTTTAAAGGAAAAGCTTTGATAAAAATCGAGAAACTTTTCGTTATTTAATTGACACAAGTTTTGTTTGTACATAAACAAGCGACACTATTTCAACGTATCTTTATTTGTCCATGAATACAAACCAATGATATTTCTCAAGACATAGTTATCTTACCCATAAATTAAAATTTTGTTAAATTTCTACTGTTATACAAGTAATTATGTGTGAATCTCCACAATATTGGCAATCAACATCTTTCTGTAAGTTGTTTAAAAATTTTAAAAAAATTTTGTTTTTTTTTGAATATTTTATTTCTATTCATTAGACGATTGTACTGGTCGTGGTCGACCAAAAGGTTTTTGTGTAGAAGTTCCATCACCACGTATATCTAGTCCTAAATTAATTTCATGTGAAATATCAACAAGTGTACATTCATGTGAATCATATCCTGAACTTGTACCACCATCTGTTCCTTTATCAAGTGATGATGACGAAGAAAATGTAGAAAAATTTCCTGAAGAACAAAATCATACTTTGAAAATTTTAGCTAAAAATAATAAAGATATGAAAAATGTTAGTAGAAAAAAAGAACATCATAATTTATCAATAGTTTGTCCACCAGTTGAATTACCACTTAAACGTGATGATAAACAACAATTAACATTAGTTCTTTTACCATGTTTACAATTTCCTGAATCATATTGTTCACCAAGTGAAATCATTGTTGATTATTGGCGTCGATATCATACAATGCGTGTATCATTTTCTCAAAAAGAAATTGGATTTTTTTCAACTGCTGATCGTGCTGATCGAACACGATGTCGAGAAGATTATCGATATTTAGAAAAATTAATTTATCCACTTGAACAAAAAAAAGTTCATTTTGATCTTAATATTGGTGCTGAATATCTTGATGTAAAAGTGGGTATTTTTTATATTTGTTATAAACTATTTTCTATTAAGTTTAGGTTTTTTATTTTATTTTTATTAGGAACCACCAGCTTCACTTGATTCAATGATGTGGTGGATTCTTCGACATAAAAGTGAATTATTTATTAATAACAAGTAATGATCTTATATACATAATGTTACAAAAGTTCGAACGAAAAAAACAAACAAATGTGAATAGTTCCTCAGCAATTCAAAGGATTTAAATTGTTTTTTTCCATAGTTTGATTACATATTTATTAAAGTTTTATTTAATATATTTCAGATAAAATATTTGCACCTAAAAGAAGTCAGAACTAAAAATGTTTTACTCATGATCAAATTCAAAATAAGTCAGCATTGTAAAACGGTAACTAGAAATTAAGTTTGAAAAAAACACGCTAATTGAATATTTCATTGGCAACACATTTCGACGATTTTGTCAAACGAGCATTGTCGAAAATCAAGGACATCCTAAAGTTAGTTTCGGACCCGATAGTCTGAGAAATGCAGAGGGTACACTAATCACTAAACACAAAAACCGGAGAAGAAGTATCTCGTATCTTTTGGGGTGAGTGTCTAATGTCGATTAGAAAATTTCATTGAGAGTATCAAAGTATGGTTTGATCGGGCCCGGATCCAAAAGTTCTTGACCAGATGGGCTCTAGTTCTGGAAGACCATCGAGTAATTATTGAAGAAAAGGTCGAAGAAATTGATAATACTTGTAAAAATGAACCAGGATCAAGTATTCGATCTATTTCGTAGAACTGTTGAACAAATCGTATCTTGTATGGCTTTCATAAGAGATGTGCCGTCATAATTTGTTCTTTATGGTAATGAGCAAGTTTGTGAAATAGACCGAATAATTGATCCTGGCTCATTTTCACAAGCATCCTTAACTTCATTGGCTTTTTCTTCGATGATTGCTGTAGATCTTCCATAACGTCATTGATTTTCGAAGTATTGGTTTCACAAAATTGCTGGAATGTGTTTGTAGTGCAATGCTTAGTTGGCAGGTTTTAGTCGAATTCGACCATCAGTAAAACTATTTTAATTCTGACTTCTATAGACAAAGACACTAATCAAGCTGTAAAAAAAAAAGATATTTAAATGCCTTCAATTCTCGAGGAACTATTGACATTCGGTTTTTTCCATTCGAACTTTTGATACACCCTGTATTTAGGTTCTTTATTAAATTATGATAAAATTTAGATTTACTTTCGATTTTTTATCATGGCGTGGAACATTACGTAAAATAATGTCATCATTATTTGATTCAGTTCTTGATTGGCGTATAGGAATTATACGTTGGAATGGTTGTCATTTTATGACAGTTTTTCATACAGAAACTGAATTAAAAATTGAAAATGAACAAACACCTATTGAAAAACGTATGCAATATTGGGGTCATAAATTTGAAGATTATGTTACATCAAATAATCCACCATTAATTCCATCACCAAAAAAAATGTTTTCTACAATGAATAAAGCAACAATTGGTCGTCATATACTTTTATATAGTTGTGAAATAGATGCATGTACATTAAATTCAACATATAATAAAGAAAAAAAACAAGGAACTTATGTTGAAGTTAAAATTGCTTATGCTAAACATTTATTAGATTTAAATACTGCTTCGTAAGTAGATTTCACAGACAATTAAAAAAAAAACTATGAAAAATTTTTGTGTGGATTTTTACTCTTAAATTTCTTCATATAATAACGAAGGAATAATAATGGTAGTTTTGGCGCAGTCCTTTATTTGTGTCGTCGAACAGATTCAATTCAACATTATTCTGTAGAATTGAATTCTGAAAGAAATCTCATCTATGCATTTTCACTAAAGAGTTAGTTTCTATAAAAATTGGCATTGGTAAAAAATTTACTATTTCATAAACAGCTTTGAAAAATTCACAAGTTTTAAAGTCTGTCATGCAAAAGTAAATAGCATGTTTTGTAGTTTTATATTTTGAATTTGATACGACTCAATTGGAATACAAAATTGACTAAGATAGTATTCTTAATAACCTAGGTATCTGATAAAATTTTGTTTAATATGATATTTGAATTTAAGAATCTATTAGTTGACTTCCTTTTACTAAATATTTTTCTTCTCTATTTTTTTATTTTTAGTTCTCGAAAATATGCAAAATGGTAAAGAAGAAATTTAAGTTATTATTAAATAGTACATAAGATATTTTAGGTGGCAACAATGTTTTTTAGCTGGTATTAATCATATGTTACTTGGTTTCCGAAATGATTATGGTATTGTTGAATGTTTACAACCACTTGGTGTAAAAGATATTGAAATACGAGCAGTAAATATTTGCATTCTATAAGATAATTAATAAAAATTATCTATCTTAGAAAACATGGAGTGCTAGTGCATTTATATCATTTCTTGATGAATTCTGTTCATTTGTTCGACGAACAATTACAAAAGATTGGTCATATGAAGATAGGTAAGGTGTTAACTATTTGAACTTCAAGTAAAATTTTATTTTTCATCTTTTTTACACATATTTTGATAGAGCATGAGCTATTGATTACAAAACTTGGAAATTGTCGTTATTTCTTGAAAACAAATTTCTTTCAAAATGTGCGAAATTTTCTGCTTCGCTCTGCTTGTCAGATACTACTTTTAGAGTCTGTGTCTATTGCAATCCTTGTAGGTCGTTTTTGTAAATCTATTTAGTATTTTTGGTTAAACGAGGAGGTTAAGTATTACATCGCGTTCGATTCATCATAACACCAGTTAGAAAATTACAGATGGCTTTTCTTTTTATTTTGTTTTCTTGTTGAGCAACTTGTGTACTATAGCGTTTTTAGTCGACATTCAATGATTTTCGAATTCAAATCAGGCTTTTGTCAGAAAAACATATACAAATTCGAAATCAGCACAAGAAAACTGAGTCACATGAAGTATCTTTCTAGTCAATTTGACAACAAAATTCATTTGAAAGATACTTTATGTGACTCAGGTTTTTTGTGCTGATTTCGGATTTGTATTTGTTTCTTGAAGTTTGAATTATCGGCACTTGAAACAATGTTTTTTTCCTTTGCATTAAATATAAATTTATTTTCTAGAAATGTATATCTATTCTATTATTCTCCAAAATTAAAAAAAATCAAATGGTGTATCTCAAATGACGAACAATATCAATTTCTTCCTGATTGGTTTATAAATGAATTTTCTTGAAAAAGAACTTTAGTCTGATAAAATTAAAAAGAATATTTTTGTAAATTTTCTACTCATGTGTTTTTCTTTTCGACTAATAATTTTTTTTTGATAATTAATCAATAAAATTTTGAATAAACAAAAGAAAAGAACTAAGCGCGTTACATTTTCTATTCTCAATGATATTCGTTCATCTCATATTTTGGTTATTTATAATTATTTTCATTTATATTTTAATTAAATATCACGAATATATAAATGCAATAATTATTTTTATTGGTGGATTATTTATTGAAAAACTTCATTTAACAAATGTTTTATTTAATAATTCAACATATCGTGTATTTATTAATTATTTCTATTGGCTTTTAAAAAGCAATTCTTTGGTTACAATTGTTGGTTTATTAATAGCTATTTCAACAATTTCAACACTTATGGCAATGTTTAAACAATGGATCAAAATTGGTGTACTTATAACAATATTGTATTGGCTTGGTAGTTAGGAAGAAAGAAAAAAAAAATAATCAAATGAGACAGAATCTCTTTTTCTTTCTCCATATTATTTTTTTTTCTTAATCAAGAAACAAAAAAAAAGGGTTGTTATGTGTTTTCATATTGTTCTTATATTATATTTATGATTGATTTGTATGTGTGTTGAAAGAATGTTACAAGAATACCATCGACAAACAACAATCAAACCATTTGCACCCATACTCAAAGGTAAACTACAATAAAGTTTGTTTTTTTTTTGTAAAAATCTTTTAATTAGATCGAAGCACAAAACGATGGGATAGTGATATTTCTATTCCAACAAATATATCACTTTTATCTGTTTCAAGTTCATCGAAAAGTATTCATGATGACAATGAGATCGATGATGATCAACATTCACGTGATAGTGATTCATCAAGTTCTAAAGAAAGTGTTTCTTCTCTACTTAATGAATCGGAAGAATATAAAGCAAAGCATGTTAACCTTGATCCATATATTTTTAATAAACATTTAAATGGAATACCATGTACTATTAGTAATTTAGTAGACGCTGATATTGATGAATCTGTTAATGAGTTATTTGATGAAAGTAAATCATCATATCGACAACAAAATGATGAATATAATCCACGTTCAATTCGTCCACCATCATTTTCTCAGTATATTAGACAAGTTCAAGAATCAAGAACAAAACCAAAACCAATTCAACGTCGATCAGCTCGTATTCCTGTTCGAACAACAAAAGCTGAACAATTAAAACTTGCACGACAACAATCAGCTAATGAAAATATGTCTAATTTACCTTATATACGTCCTTTTACAACTAAATCACAAATACGACCTTCGACAATATCTTCAATAAATCGTACTTCACGTACACGAACTAATAGTAATAGTAGTCCTAGACAATCGGAATCTGCTCGATCATGTAAACTAGCAGTTGGTTCGAATGATCCTTTACAGCTCTCAGCAATGCTTGCTAAACAAATGCGTCAAGATATTCAGAGTAATAGAGGCAAGTATATTTTCTTTTTCATATGATTTCACATATCTTAGTATTATAAGTTATGAATGTTTTATTTAGGCTGCATATGTGACAGAAAGTATTTGTTGTCTTTTTAAAATTTATATTTAAGATGTCAAGGATATAATTGGTAATCATACATTAATTTGTCACAGTTGTCATATAGATTAACATAAGAATACATGAACTGATCAAATTATAAATTTAGAAAGTAATCAGTAGTAGTGTTAATAACCGTATCAAAATATATAATAGTGCGTTACGAACCTGCTGTAGATATAATGAATATGTACAACAGACTTATTTGCCAATAATTAGAATAATAATATTAATGTTAAATTAAGAGAAATGGAATACGAAAAAAAGGCTACGTCCAAATTGCGAACAAAAATTAAGCCAATTAAGAAAAAAGTGTTCGCAATTTGGAACACAGAAGATAACGTTGATCTTATTTTTATTGCGTTTCCAAATTGCGAACACTTTGATTAATTAGTGATTGCAATAGCTGATTATGAGTTCAATTTTATTAATAATATAAATATAGGAGTTTGAGAATAAGAATGGTATCATAATTCAAAGTATGGTTACAAATTTTACTTGGTCAACAACTGTAAGAGTTGAAAATGCTATCTTATATAATAATCATTTGTATGGGTTGCGACGTGAAAACAAGAACGGTTCATTTGTGTATATATGTACTTTCAAATCTTGTTCTCGTACTACAAATTTAAAAGACAATACAATTATCAAATCAAATATGTATTCAAGATAAAGATTTTCATGCTTATCAAAAAGCTTTAAGGTCTATTTCTCATCGTTATATAGATCTTATACAAGATGCCGAAGATAGTAGTGATGAGGAATAGGTTTTTTTTGTTATGTATTTCTGTTGTTAATAAATGTTTTTCTAATTACAACTATATTACTTAATTATTAAAAACGTTCGCAATTTGAAAACGCAATAAAAATAAGATCAACGTTATTTTCTGTGTTCCAAATTGCGAACACTTTTTTCTTAATTGGCTTAATTTTTGTTCGCAATTTGGAAGCTACGGAAAAAAATAGTCGATTATCCTTCGAAAACAATTATAGTCTGCTAGAGATTTTTCACTTAACGTATCTTGTATTAGTATAATAAGACTAAAGAATACATGTAAGTTTCACATTTCAGCTTCAAAATGGCTGGCTACGTTCACAAGCTTTTTTGAACGAATTGATTTTTTGAATGACGGTTTGTATCAGAAGTATAATTGGTGTCTATACTATATCCAAACAATATTTTGCTCGTAAATGTTAAGTTATAGTAGAATTGGACATATAACAATCTTCAGGTAGTCAACTTTTGTTGGAGGAAATTTTTTAAACTGGATTTTTTTTCAAAGTTGTTCTAAAAAATCCTGAGTCTATATAAATGAAAAGAGGAGAACACGAGCTACATTTTGGTAATTGAAACTTTTTAAAAAGTAAATTATCTATAATGTAATGTGCGTATTTTATAACAAACAAGACTCTCTATAAAAAAATCGTCTAAAGAATGTTGTCAAGTATTGTATTGATATCAATCGCAAAAAATCTTAATATATTCAAGACAAATTCTTTTAGAACTTTTATTTATATTATAAACTCATAGTTTCAGCTAAATATGAACTTGAATGAAAGATACTCATTGATAATCATCTCTTTGAATAAATAAGATAGATATTCATGAACTATAAAATTATTTTAAATAAAATATCATTATTAAAAATTTGTTTTTTTTTTCTTCTAGTTCCAGCTTATTCTAAACCATTAAGTAGTGCATTACTCCGTGAACAACCTCATCCACCACTTAATCAACAATATAAAATGAAACGTATTCATAATTGGCTGAAAAAAACTGCTCCATCAGAATATCTTGAATATAATGAATATGCATCAAATGAAAGTGCACGTGGAACAAATTTCAATGATAAACTTGATGGTGAATATGATTTACTTTCTGATGAAAAACGAGGAAACAATATCGAAAGAACATATAATGAAGCTCATCGTGTATTACCATTATTTAATTCTGAAATTTATCGACAAATGCAACAACGTAATTTATTATTAACCCGTATTGAATTAGACTTATACGTTATTTGACTTCAAAGCTATACCAAATTGATTTTTTTCATATAGAAAAGATATATAAGCGGTAGACTAAAACTAAAAATATTCTTGTTCACACACACAATAGTTGGAAAAGCTGAATCAAAAAAACACCCTTCAAAAAAAAAGCTAAAACCAAAATGTCTCCTTGAAAAAAGAAGTATCTTTAGATTTTATTGTAATTCAACACGTTTTCGTATTGGTGTTGGACTTGTAGCACGTGCCATAGTTCGGCTAACTGTTTGCATTGTTTGAGCCATTTGTGATATATCATCCCAGCGTTGAGATTGTATTAAATCTTCAAGTGATTTAAGACGATCAATTTCCTTAACACGATCTTCAAGTTCTTGAATTTCTATTCGTAAACTATTTGCTATATCTTCCTCCTGAGCAAGCTAAATATTTTCAAAAAAAAAAAAACAATATTTAAGTAAATAAGAAAATTTTCCTAGTAAAAGGAAAAAGTTATTAGCGTAATCACTGTGGGTTTAAAATTTGAAACATAATGTAACTTCTGTTGATATTCATAGGAAGATTGTTTTATTCTATCTATTTTAGGATACATTTCTTCATCATCTGTTTACTTAATCCTTCAGAAATACAATAAGGACATCGAAGAGAAAGCAGCAAAGGCTTCAAGATTGAAGTCTCATGAAATCTTAAGAAGTCTTTGAGCTCTAGCTTTTAATATATGTCGAAGCAAGGTCTACGAAAGATGCACACGAGAGAATGAAATGCATGTTTACATTCAGAAACACAATAAAAATATAAAGAGGGTGTGGATGCAGGCTATAGCTCATTGGGTCTAGGTACAGAAATTCTTGGATCCGATGGGCTCTAGTGCAGGTGAAACAATGACCCACACCTATACTATGAAGCACCTTCATGTCAATCAAAGTATAAATATGAATCTTTTTAATCTGTGCGCAACTTCCAGGATCCTGTTGAAGTCTCATGATGTCTACTGTTTCCTCCTCGAAGGAAGTAGTTTATATATAATAATGAGACGTTATTGATATACATTCTATGGCCATATATCAACAGCGTATTGTCACAATCTGTGATGTACATAGCGAGACATTGCTAAAATGTCTATCATGTCTGTGATGAGTCGTTTCTTACGTGTTTATAATGGTCTGTGAGAGGTTGCAAATTTCTACCCTGTGTATCTCAACACTCCTTTTAGTTGGTTTTATTACAAAAAATAAAATAAAATAAAATAAAATTTTACTTGTTGTTGTAATGTACTAATATGACTTGCTAAATGATCTTTGTCACGTTGAAGAGCATTTATTTCATCTTGTAAACGTACATTACGTAATTCATATTCATTTAATTCACGTTTAGCAGTTGATGCATTTTGAATTTCAATATTTAATTGTCTTTGTAATTGTTTATGCTAGAAATGTAAAAAAAGTAGATTTCTTAATAAATATTATTATTATTATTATTCATACTTGTCCATCAAGATCTTTATTTCTCATTGCTTCTGTATCCAACTTATTTTGAATACTTTCAACTATACTATGAAAACTTTGTTCTTTTTTCCGTAAAGCAGCTATATCTCTATCTTTTAATTGTAATGCATCAGTACGTTCTCGTAATGTATGACGAAGCTAAAAAGAAAAAATTCAATATTAATTAATAAGAAATATTTTTCAATGTTTTACTTGTTCTAAGTCTCTTTCAAATTGTTTGGTTAAATTTTCTAATCGTGATACTTCTTTCATTAAAGCACTTTTTTCATCAGCTAACTAGAAAATATATAAATAGCTCATATGAAAAAAAAACTGACAAGAGGAAAAAATTTTTATTTACTTTATTACGAAGAAATTGAGCTTCATTATAACGAGCATCATGTGATTTAAGTTCTTGTCGAAGAGTATTAAGTTCTTTCTAAAATAAAGAGAAAAAATAATCTAAATTAGATAATACAAAAATTGTAAGATATAAACCTCTAATTGGGCAGCATGATCCTGTAAACGATCTTTTTCTCGACTAGTTAATTGATAATCATTAAGGCTACGTTGTAAATTAGTTGATTCGAGTTTTAAACGATGAAGTTCATCATTTAAATCTTTATTTTGATTTAATTGTTGTTCAAGCTTAAAAGTAATAATTTAGAGATAAAGATTTTCAAATATTAAGAAAAAAAAACAAACCTGTTGTTCAAGTACACGAATTTTTGTTTGAGAATTTTTTAATTCATCAGATGAAGCACGTGATCGATCACGAATTTGTCGTAATTCTTGATCACGCAACATTTTTTCTTGTTCAAACGTTTCTCTTGCTCGTCGTAACATATCTAATTCTTCAAGTAAATTTTGTTTTTCAATATCGAATTTTTCTATGAAGAAATAATAAAAAAAAAAAGTTAACTATTAATTAAAGATATATGATTTATTCTTACGACGAAGTTCATCTAATGCTATTGTTAAACCATATTTTTCACTTTCTAATTGATCAAATTGAGATGATGTTTCAACAAGACTTCGTTGTAACTTAGAACGTTCTTGTTCTATTTGATGTACACGATCATCTTTTAATGATCGATCTAGTATTATTGAATTCTTATTTAATTGATCACGCGTGCACTGATAGTTAAGGAAAAACAAAAACATTTCTTATTTCCTAACAATGAAAAAAAATCAAGCAAAAAAAAGAAATTTAATTAAAAAAGGATATAGATAGTGGCATTCTGTTTCCAAATAGTAGATTTGTTCTTGTAATTGTTTAATATATTCTGTTTCAAGATTTTGTGCCGATGAATTTATTAATCGTTGTTTTGTAGGACTTGTTCGACTAATAAGAGACAAAATAAACAAATTGTGTAAAATACGCGTTATTGTACATATCTTGTATCAATCAATGACGAATCCTTCAGTGATCGAGACTATTATCATTTTCATTAACATTCAATGCCTCATATCTCTTATATTTCGTTTAAAAAAAAATTAAAATAAAAAATCGACGAACAATATTAAAACGTAATAAAAGAATCAAGAAGACACATAAATCATGTCAAAAAGGGACGTTACAATTTTTTTTTCAAACAATGATATATTGATTATTTTAATAAATTATCTTTGTATGACCATGTTTCACCTTGTATAGATATAACTTTGATCAATGGACAAACAATCAATCCTTGAAATATTTAATTGCATACTTTGCCTTTGGTTCATTTTTTTTATTTTATTTATAATGTACGAGGACGGACAGTTTACATAAAGAGTCTTCGTCTTCTTCTTCATATATGTTCACTAAAATGAAATCATTCATGTATTGTCAAATCGAACAGACACACTATCAATACAAGTGCGAACACATTCAACATAGGGTCACGCTTGGCCAGTTTTCTTTCTTATCTTTTCTTTCACATCAATCTCAATACTGATCAGTTGTACTTGTTTGGTTCTTTTCAATCAAACGTTCACTCTTTTACATAAAATGGGTACAATACAAACAACTCATAGTCATCATAAACGTTATCGAGCACCATCAACAACAAAATCAGTTGATAATACAAAATATCGATGTGTTAATCGTTTTCGTACAACAATGCGTAGCATAACACATCGAGCATTATCTTCTCGACATTATCATAATTCTGTTTCATCATCAAATAATTCAACTTTAAATAATAGTTCATTTACATCACCAAATACAATAACAACAATTAATTCACATATGGATACAGATCCACATTTAAGTGATTTTGATTATCGAAAATTATCAACATTAACTGGTTTATCAGAATCAAAAATAAATGAATTACATCGAGAATTTTTAATTCTTTCACATAATGGTCAGTTATCTTATGAACGATATAAAGCATTACTTGAAACTGTACCTATTCAACGTACATCAATACAACTTGAAAAATTAACACGACAAACATTTACATTATTTGATAAAGATGGAAATAATTATTTAGATTTTGCTGAATTTATAGCTGCTTATATAACTATGGAAAAGAATGAACTTAGTCTAAATGATAAAACAATATTACGTAAAGAATCAACAGTACGTCCAACAATAACATCTCTCACACGACAAGCAACAACATATTGTTCTCCATATAGAACTCTAAATAAAACATCATATCAAACAAAATATTTTCCAAATAATTATACATCCTATCATCCTCAATCATTAGAACAATATGTCTACATTTCTCCACAATATACAGTCAGACAAAATGAAAGAACATAAAATATTTAATTGTTTGTTTTTTTTTCTTTACTTGAAAGCTTACCCAAGAGTACTTTGTTTTCCACCGGTCGATCGAAGTGAAATTGGTTTTGTTCGATTCCATTTTTGAGAACTTGTCAATGGTGCCGAACATACTGAACATCTTTCCATCATTAATGTCGACATCTTACAAAAGAAACACGGAAAAATTTTCGAATAATTTAATTCTTTTTTTTTCTCGGATATTTCAATAAGTCAAATAAATTATAAATTAATATAGACATTCATTGCTAAAATGTTTTGTTTTTAGTTCTCCTTGACAATCCTCATTGCAGTACACTAAAAAAACTCAGAGCATGTGAAGAATGTCGCTATAAGTCTCTAGTAATTTATATTTGGTTGTATTTTTCAACCGATAAGAAAAAAGGACGTCATATGATATGAGAGATGTGTGAATATGACAAGTTGTATTTTATTTTTTTTCAAACGTCGTGCGCAATTACTGTAATTCTATCCTTTCGTTTGACATAAAGAGCAAAACATGACACAATCCTCTGAATCTTTTGGTAAATGATTAGTAAATGCAAACAATTTAGAACTTTTGTTTTTATTTAGACTATTTATTTAAATTTCTAATTATTGGTAGTGCATCGACGGGCAAATCTTGTATATTGCACCAATTTCTTGAAAATAAATGTAAAATATTTTTTTAAAAATATTTGTATTAAAATAATTTATTTGTTTTTTTGATAATTGATTAATTATAGTTAAAAATGATAGTACACATACAATTGGTGCTGAATTTGGTTCAAAAGTACTTACGGTTGGTCAAAAAAATGTGAAACTTCAAATTTGGGATGTATGTTGATTATTATTGTCTTTTTTTTTAAAGGAATTGGCGCTGACACTCTCTGCCCTAGGTTTTTTTTCTTGTAACAATTTTTTTTTGTTGAAAGTGGCGATCCTTCTTTCGTATTACGATGAAACTATCCCAACTGACAGTCATTGTTTGAATTTATATTGGACCTACAGGTAGATCTTAGTGAGACTAGTAAAAGTCCCCATCGGCCTTTGTCACTGGGTTATGATTCATTTACTGGTTTTTCGATTCATTTGTAAAGTACGTATAATACAAATTTGAACGAAATTTTTATTTCGATTCAATCACTATTTGGCTGAAAAAAGCGTAAAAAATTCGAATGAATAAAAATGTAGTATTTGTAATCAAGGACTTGCTTTTTTTTTACAGAAAATATCGAATTTCAACTACACTTTTTTTTTCTTTAAATTTTTTGAAAACATAATATTCTGAATCGGCATCGAAACTTGTATAGAAGAATGTTATATGATTAGATTTACAGTTAATCAGTTTAAAAATATCTCGACTAATCTAAAAAGTTCCGACACGTCTCACAGCACGTATTTGTAAATATTTTTATAAGCCTATCTAGTTTTTTTTAATTTTGTTTTATTGTTGAGAAAATCGAATTTTTTTTATTCAGTGGCAAAATCAGATAGAAAAGTGTCGAATGCGTTTGTATTTAGAAGTTTTTATGGCCATAGTTTAGTTGTAAACCAAAAGCCACAGCATATTTAGAATCAACATCAAGAACTGCATCGGATCGCATATGTTTTAAGAATTTTTTTTCTTCTACGAAAACCCAACTCTTTTGGGGAGTAGGGACAAAATTTTAACAAAATAGATCTGAGGGACACCATGGGTGTATTCTTCATTGGAAATAGTTTTTACTGAAATATATGTCATTCGATGTCGTTTTTGACATTGGTTCCGAATATGCTATGGATTTTAGTTTACAATTGAGCTTTGGCAATAAAAATCCCTGAAGACGAACGTATTTGTCACTTTTTTATCTGATTTTATCACAGAATAAGGAAAAAATTCAATTTTCTCAACAATAAAACAAAACTAAATTAGTAATTTTGTAGCTCACGAACTAGAGATTCTAATGAGATAAAATACTTCTATCTCTTATTAAAAAGAGTTAGATAGGTTTACAAAGATATTCACAAATACGTGCTATGAGGTATGTTGGAGCGATTTATATTAGTCGAGATATTGTTAAACTGATTAACTGTAAATCTAATCAAATAATATTTTTCTATTCAGATTCTTTTGCTGAATTAGAATAAAATGTTTTCAAAAAGTTAGAGAAAACAACGTAATTGAAATTTGATAATTGCTGTAAAAAAAAACGAAATCATATTTCCCAATGCTACATTTTCAGTCGATCGAGTTTTTACGTTTTTTTTTCAATTAAACAGTGGTTAAATCAAAATACAAACGTGCATCCTATATGGTTTTCCAAAAAAAAAAAACAGATGGCAGAATTTCGATCTAAAATTTAGCCTATAGATAGATCGAATAACTCTTAGGAATATCCTAAAATATTCAGCCGAAAAAAAAAATGTTCATTCGTCAAGATATTGAATTTCCAACAATAGCACTTGGCCATAGATGTATTGCAAAAATCAAGTTCACTTCAAAAATTTAATAACTGAACGAAGGAAAGTTCTTTTCGACTGAATCTTTCAAAATATTCTAAGAGTCATTAGAGCTATCTATAGACAAAATTTTGAATCAAAACTCCAATATTCGGTTTTCCAGAGAGTATCTAAAAACGAGTCAAAAATTCAATAAATCAGTCATAACTCGGCACCAAAGGTCAATGAGGACTGATCCTTTTAAGCTTTTACTATTGTCACTGTGACTTATCTATGAGTGCAATATGACGTTAAACATCAACTGTCAATTGGGGTATTTCACTTGTTTCGCAAAAAAAATCAATACTTTAGAAAAAGAATAACTTTCAAGAAATATTGATCTCCTTCGAAATAATTTCTATTAATTAATGAAACTGATTCTGTTCTAAACATAATGATTTTGTTCACTAACACTGAAAAGTTGAATGTGAGTTTGTATTATCTCATATCATCACACTACTCACAATCAAAAACAAAAGAAAAACTAAAGTGAAGGGGAGCGGGGGAGGGAGGGGGAATAAGGTGTACGATTCATGAAAAATCACCATTTCTTTTTTATTTAGACTGCTGGACAAGAAAGATTTCGATCAGTAACACGTAGTTATTATCGTGGTGCATCCGGTGCTTTACTTGTTTATGATATTTCAAAGTGAAAACCAAAAAAAAAATGTTTTATTTTTTTTCTTTAAAATGAATTTAATTTTAGTCGAGAAAGTTACAATGCAATAACAAATTGGTTATCAGATGTTCGTACATTAGCTAGTCCAAATATTGTAATAATTCTATGTGGAAATAAAAAAGATTTAGAAGAACAACGTCAGGTAACATTTCTTGAAGCTAGTCGATTTGCACAAGAACATGGTAAAAATATTTTCCTTTGAAAACAAAAAAAAAAAACAAAAAGTTTTTGTATAAAAATTTTATTAAAGATTTAATGTTTCTGGAAACATCTGCATTAACAAATGAAAATATAACTGAAAGTTTTCATCAATGTGCTCGTATTATTCTCACAAAAATTGAATCAGGTTATTTAATTATATTTATTATTGATATGAATAAATTTCAAATTTAATTCTTTAGGTAGTATTGATCCATTTCGGATGTATTCAGGCATTCAATGTAATCGTACAGTTGCTGCTCAGCAAAATGAAAATTCGCCTAATAATATATCACGAAAATCATTACGAAATTGTGCATCATGTCAAACATAATTTTATTCATATCTATAAGATATACATTCTATTTATTAATTTATTTTTTTGTTGATTCACTTTTTTTCCGAGTATATAGGACAGAAAACATTCCAAAATATTGCAAAAAAAAAATCCATTACGAATTATTATTGTTTAGTGTTGCTATTTTAGCTATCGCCATCGCTAATATTATTGCTGCTACTGCTGCTTTTATTTTTAATTTGTATGAGGTTATAAAGTACAGCATCATAAATATAAATGATATATATATATTATGATTAATGATTCTTGCTGTTTATTAATTGTGTGGAAAGTATGATTAAGGTGTATGTAGTATTTTGATAATTAATGTTCGTTCGTCTATGTACAAGTCATGCGTCGAACTATGAAATGAATGTGAAGCAGAGATGTCTGTCGCAACTAAAAAACTCACGCCGCGTTCCTAAAAGAGACAAGACTACCACGATGCAGTGAATTTTATTTAAAAAATTGCCGCTGATGCGATGGTTTTCGGGAAATTCTTTGAAAATTTCTTTCGTTACTGCAATACATTAGCACTGCTTCATCGATTCCTTCAAATTCATGACCATTCAAACCGTTGGACTTGTAGACACTCAAATCGGATGCAAATTCATGCAATTTTACAATCTTCCGAAAAAAAGAAGTTGCTGCTGTCGCTTAAAAGAAAAATGTCGCTATGGACACAGCTGATGTGCAATTATTTTGAATGTAGTAGATGAAATCGTCAATGTGTTTTTTTTGTTTTCGTTACAAAAGATCATAAACTAACGACATCTATACATTAAAGAAAAAGATTATAGTTGAATTAAAATAAATTTTATGTTTTTTAGTTTAATTAGAAAGAGAAAAAATACACATATTAATAAAATTTTGATTGGAATTATTTGGTTTCTAAGCAAACAGTTTCCTTGGTGATAGAGTAATGACAGCTATCTGTTGAAGTGTGAGTTTATTCTTTCTTAGATACATTCTGATTGATAACTAAACAAGTTGTTACAAATGGTATGTTATGAGACAATAGCATGTGAAGAGAACATTTTTTTACATCATTATCTAATATTTCTTTTGTATTCTTAGTCGACCGATGAACGATATTGTTTCATAGGCGAATGGTACGATTCACAAGCATCAATGACTCGCACTTATCAAGTGCTTTTTTATCCATCGGATAATAGTATTGAAATGGTGAATAGAATTCATTGTTTTTTTTGGGATATTCTTCTATATATTCATATATGGTTTGTTTATTTAGTTTGACGTTAAAACTCGTCGAACATTTCTTAAACGTACTAAAAATGAAGCAGCAAAATTAACTGATTTTTTTATTGGCAATACAATAAATATATTTTCTCGTTCAATAAAAATTGTTGATTTTGGTGATGCATTTACTGCTCGATGTATTGGTAGAAATCAAGAAAGGTTAAAAACAAAAGACTATTGATCTTTTCATTATTTTTCTTTATTTAGAACATTAGCAATTATAAAACCAGATGCCATACGCAATTTAGGTGATATAGTAAGTACTATTTATGAAAATGGTTTTACAATTGCACGAATGCGAATGATTAAATTATCACAAAATGAAATTATGTATTTTTATGGAGAACATAAAGCAAAAGATTTCTTTCCGTATGTTTTCTAACAGTTATATATTATCATATTTAATAATACGATGACATATATTTTTTTTAGACGATTAGTCGAATTTATGATAAGTGGACCAATTGTTGCTATTGAACTTGTTGGATCTGATGCAATTAATCGTTGGAGAAGTATAATTGGACCAACTGATTCACAAAAAGCAAAAGAACAAGGTTCACATTTACTTCGAGCACGATTTGGCACAGGTTTTGAACTTATGAATAAGTTGATTTATTAAATAAATTAATTGTTTAGATGGAACAAGAAATGCTTTACATGGTTCAGATTCAGCAACAAGTGCTCAACGAGAAATTTCATTTTTTTTTGGTTCAAAATATGGTACTAATACAGCTTGTTATAATGATACAACATGTTGTCTTATTAAACCACATGCAGTTGCTGAAGGTAAACGAGATTAAATTAATAAGTATTGATTTTTGATTTTTCACGACTTGAATTTTGTTTCTTACAGGAAAAGCTGGACAAATTATTAATGCTATTCTTATTGCTGGTTTTCAAATTTCTGCTATTGGCACTGTAAGTCAATTATATCTAGAAAATTATTTATGTATATATTTTTTTTGTTCCTTTTTTCTTTCAGTACAGTTTAGATAAAGTTAATGCCGAAGAATTTCTCGAAGTTTATAAAGGTGTTGTTCATGAATATCCTGTAAGTAATTCTTTTCTTACGATCCAACTGTTGAACATCATTCGACTTCATATTTTGGATATGAATATGTCTCGATAAAACTAAGATAAAGACCTATGACCATTTAGGTTAAATTTTTATTGAGAGCTAAGAATTTCGACCTGAAATATTGTCTATAGACTCATTTAATAGTCATTAGAGTGTTGAAAGTTTCAATGAAAAAGAACATATCTTTCTCGGTATATTCGATATTCCCAAAAAACAGCAGTTTACGATAGGAGGACATAATCATTGAGTCTATTTGGAAATCGAATATATTGAGAAAGACATGCTTGTTTTTGTTGAAAATTTTACGTGAAAATCCTTTGTTTTGGGTTTTTTTGATAATGTCTTGCTCTCAGTAAAAATTTCATTTAAACCGTCATAATTCTTTATTAATACGCAATGAATCCGAATTCTTTTAAGCTTGTCTTACGAAGGAAGTCCTCTAACTGTTTTTGAGTTGAGACTATGTGCATTATGTAGATCTAAAAGAGCTTTGAGTACTCTGAGAAGAGTTCATGTTCTGAGCTTATTACTGTGAAAATCCTGCACTTGGATGGTATTTTTTTTTACATGAATGGCATGGTAACAGAAAAACTGATCTTCGACTTGAAACTTTGCATAGAGACAAGCCTTAACGAAAATAGTTTATTGTAAAAATTTTAGATCTTTTGAATTGCTTCTATCCTTGAAATAAGAACATTAAATCTGCTGGTTTATATGTCTATGATGTAAAAGATACACTATCGTCCATAGTTATAAAAATTATTCTCGTTAAGGTCTGTCTTTATGCAACGTTTCAAGTCGAAAATCAGTTTTTCTGTTATCACGGCATCCATTTAAAAAATATTGTTAAAGTGCAACATCTCCGTAGCAATAAGCTAATATCAAAAACTCTTTTTAAGGTATTCATCATTTATCTGGATCTACATAATACACATAGTCTCAACATAAAACCGATTGAACAGTTGGAAGACTTCACTCGTTAGTCTCACCGAGATCTGCTTGTAATCATAATATGAAGTCGAATGGTATCCGATAGTTATATATGTTCCGCCGTTAGTGAGATCTTAAATATTTCTGTTTTTTATTAGAAAATGGTTGAAGAATTAATGTCAGGTGCATGTATTGTTCTTGAAGTTCGTTCTCAAAATGCTCAAGCAGTTTTTCGAGATTTTTGTGGTCCAGCTGATCCAGTATGTTAATAATGTAATATCTATTTTTGACTTAGTCATTTTTTGTTCAAGGAAATCGCTCGTCATATTCGTCCGAGAACATTGAGAGCTCTATATGGCAAAGATAAAGTGAAAAATGCTGTTCATTGTACAGATTTAGCTGAAGATGCAACATTAGAAGTAATTAAATATTTCGAAGTTCTTTGTTTTCTATTCTAAATTTATCTTATTTTCAGGTTGAATATTTCTTCCGAATTTTGGACAATTAACAGATGCAAATCTTTTTTTTTTAAATTTTAGATTCCTTTTCTTTGATTATTTGCGAATAAAAAACAAAATAAATAATTCTATCACATTTTGAATAGTTTATTTTTTTCATAAAAAATTTATACAATGAAATTCAAATGAAGTAAAATAAGAAACTTTTATTTATGTTAAATATTGATTAATCATTTGTAACTAAAAAAGAAACAAAACAACATGCTTCAATAAATAAAAATTGTATGAAAATATCACTTACTGGGTGGTAATATTCTTCGTCGATCACGAGGTATTTGATGTTGATGCATGATATCAGATGATATCGAAATTGGTTGAGATATTGATGAATAAGAAATTTGTTCATAGTTTGATGATTGTACTTGTTGTTGACTTTGTTGAGCTTCTTGATGATTTGAAAGGTTATACGATGTGGATGTAATTTGTGGTATTGTTGGTCGAATAATGTCATCATGATTTGATGATTGTTTTTGTTTTCGGTGTGTAAATAGTGATGATAATCGTTGTCGACGATCGGTAGGTTTAGATTGAGGTAATGATTTTTGGATGATTTGTTCATTAGAAGATGTTCGAACTTCCAGAGGAGATTCGAATTCTAAAAAGTACTTATATTTATATCAAAATACTTTTTGAAATGATAATGTTTTTTTTTCAAACAGCAATATTTATATGAACTCTTGACATACCTTTTGGTTGAATCTTAGTATTCCCAAAAGTTTCGATACCTAGAGTTAATCATCATTCTATGTATGTGTTATATTGTGATTAAAGACTCTTTATAGAGAACTAAATTAAGGCAGTTTTTTATATGCGTTGCTTACCCAGTTTTGGCTTAGAATTGCATTTCCATAAAATAAAACCAATCATTCCTCCTAATAATAGAACACCAAGGATCGAACCAATGACAATCAATGCAATTTTCCAACCAGCAAGAGATTCTATTCATAATTTTCCAAGAAAAGAAATTTAAGAATTAAACAAATCACTCTTTATTCATACCTGATTTATTTGTCGGTGTAGTCGTACTTGCTAAAAATAAAAAAACAAACAATTATGTTTAATTGTTATCGGTTTTTATTTTCAGAAATTCTTTCGCAAGTTATAGCAAGAAGTCGAATGGCATTTCTTTTTGTAAGCAAAATAAAAGATAATTCTTGATTAGCGTTACTATCTCATCGTCTGGTCCAAAATATTTTTTGGCTTTCATTTCTAAAGATATATTGCTGTAAAAGTCAGAACTGTGCTAAGCTGTACAAACCCTGAAAAACTTAGTTTCGAAAACTTCTATCTTGAAAAAAAAAGCTTATGGTTTCTTTAGGTGCCAATCTCGTGAGTTTATCTTGTTTATTAATTCTACGAATATTTCTTAGAAACAACTCTTTATATTCATATTTGATGCGCAATAAATGATGATCTGTAATAATTCAAAATGAGCAAAAGAGAAAAAAGATATATGTGAAACAAATAGAATTTTGCTTTGTTTTGGTCAAATTTCTTTTTATGAGTACTATGATCAAATTAGAGTATCCATTTTCTTCAAAATGCTGTTCCTACAAAATTCAACAGTCTTTACACAATTAATACCATTGAAAAGAGCACGTTTTTTTGACGGTACTTTCAGTATTTGGCTTCTCCTACGTTCGAGAAACAATATTTTTGAAAGAAAAATAGAAACACACACCCCGATTCGATCCTAGTTGTCATCGAAACAAATTGCAATTCGAAAAAAATGAAATATAGTTTTGCTGGGAAGAAAACTTTCGATCTTTGCGATTCATACATCTTTCTGAAAGAAGCATCTAGAAGTTTTGAGTCTGTGACACTTTTTGCTCTGCTTATCGAGATCTATCTGCTTTGAAGATTTCATCATTTTTTATCGAGCCGTTTCCGAGAAACATCAGAAAGGTTAAGACCCTTAAACAGATAAACAGAATAGTTTACTATATTTTGTTTTAACTGCCATCATTTTGCATGCCTTTTTTCATCGATTAGAAGACCTATCAAATTAAATTTAAACAACAGAGTGAACGATTATAGCAATTATCGAAGATACATTTAATAACTAAACCGCAATTTATAGTTTTAAGTTGCGATATTATAATTTATTTAGACGTAAGTGAAAAAGAGTTTGAAATTTTCTTACTTCATGATCAGGAATGATATAAGATTTTGAAAAAGACACAGTTTATTGAAACTTATTCTAATTCCGTCAAATTAAACTATGCTTTCTTACTAAGCGCTACATATCTGTCGTCTTTTTCGAACATCTGGTTGTATGTCGGGATCCTGAGTCAAATCAGAAACAAATCGAAGATGAAGTGCGACTTCGATTAAATCCTTTTCTTGAGTCAAAAAAAAATGATTTCACAATTTCAAGCTAAAAACTTGAAATCTAGTCATTAAGAATATCACCGTCTATTATCGTAGCATGTTAAACTCTTTACAAAATTAAGTTGAAAAGTAACTCAATCGAGAAGAAGATAGAAATAAACTATTATTGAATTATATCATTGTAACAAATTGCCTTGCGAACTCTAATCTTAGTACGATAAAAAAACACATAAGACAGGTAAAGCAGATGTACAAAATAAAAAATAAAACTATAGTATCATTTTTCGTAATCAATAGAAAACAATACCAACAAACATTGATTGTAATTCCCTCGACATTTTCGAGTAGAAGAATTAGGAGAAGCTAAGAATATTGTTAAAAAATATTAAAATGATGAAATCTAAAAAGGCAGAATTTTTCTGTTAAAAGCAGAAGAGGTGGCAACACTATTTTTGGCTAACATGTATCGTACTAATCGAAGAGTTAGTAGTATTTGGTAATTCTGAAGAAACAATAAATGGAATAATGATTCTATACAAATATGTAGAGGATATACTTGATGACACTGATGAATATATACTATCATTGTAGTTGGTCATACCTTCTGGATTTGTAACTTCACTTGTATCTGAGTGAGTAATTGTAAGTTCCGAAGGTGATGAATTCATGGTAGTAGGTTCGATACTGGTTACTACTGAAATGATGCTGTGTTAGGTCATATTTTTTGGTAAAAGAAAACAATATGTTTGTTTTTCTTCTTATGACATCAAAAAAATATTTGATGTATCACTTAACAATCTTACGGGACCTCCTTTTCAGAGTTTCTCAGAAATGGACTGATGAAAAATGATAAAACTTTCAAAGTAGATAGATCTTGATAAGTAGAGCAAAACTTGTCATAGACTCAAAATTCCCGGATGCTTCTTTTAGGAAGATATACGAGTCGTAAAGATCGAAACGTTTCTTTCCGCAAAATTCTATATATCACTTTTTCGAGTTGCAATTTGTTTTGATGGCAACTAGGATCAAATGTGGGTGCGTATTTTTGTTTTTCTTTCAAAAAAAATATTGTTGTTAGAGTTCAGAAGAAGCAAACTAGTGGTAGCACCGTCAAAAAACGTGTTTTTTTTCAAGGGTATCAATTTTTTAAAGGCTGCCGAATTTCGTAGGAACAACTTTTTGAAGAAAAGAAAAAACCACACATCCTCATTTGACCAAAGTACTCATAGAAAAATTTGAACCTTTCAACGTTTAAAGACAATTTTTAGATCTCAAAATGTACTCAGTAGATAGACATCACTTCAGACTATACAATGATGACAAAAACCAAAAATTTTGTGTCACGAAAAGGAAGGGGAAGGTACCCTTAAGGATATCTCTTACCCTCATATGTACATGGCTGAATGTCAATATTAAACCGGTATTTTGTATAGATAATGTCATACACAATTGACAGATTAACAAAACTCGAATTCGATAAGTCTTCTAGTGTGAACATAGCATTGTTCAAATCATAGAACGTATAGCATCGATCTTTGGCATCGGTTGTATTCAAACAGTACAAAATATTGAGTACACATTGCACATTAGTATTGTGTTGTATTAAAATTGTGCAATTGTCAGGTGCGCCAAGTGTTGTTACCATCGGTTCTTTGATTAATGATACGTCTGAAAAGAAAATAGTGACATTCTAATAAATCATGAATATAGAAATAATAAATCTATTGTAATTGTGCACTTTTTAAAAACTCACGAGGGAACATTTCTAAGTGGATGATCATTTTTGCTTAAGACTACTGTCATTCAATTGGTCATGGTGAGTAGGAAAGAAGTCTGATTTGGTTTGGTTTTTCGATCTGCACTTGTCAAGTTACGGACGTTGTACTTAATATTTACCGATGAGCGTAGCATCGGTAAAACTCTCGATGATCGGATTTCTGGCTAAAATGTTATCCACAGATAGGTCTCATAGTCACTGGAAATATTTCAAAGTATGAGTTAGAACAAACATATCCTTGATAAGATATTTACATTTTAAAGAAATGCTTTTCTTGAATTGTACTTCCAAAGAAAGACGTTTCTGTGAGAAGTTGATATCTCTATATAGATATGTTTGCTCTAGCTCAAAATTTAAGCTGTCTCTAATAACTATAAGATCTATGTATGGACAACACTTTAGGTCAAAATTCGATGATCTCGGTTTCAAGCGATTCTGTACTAATAGAGTAAAATTTGAGTAAAACCCCCATAACTCGACAAGCAAAGATCGGAAAATCAAACCAAAACAGATTCTTTTTACTACTCATCATGATCAATCGAATGGCAACAGTGTCAAGCGAAAATCGATTGAATAGTTGAGAATGTTCTTTCATCAATAATTTTCGATGAGATTAAAAACACTGTGCCCGATAACTTTCCCGATGTTAGAAAGTTACTAAAATTTTTCTATAGGATAGGAATTATCGAAAATGTTTTCTTGTTCGAAGAAAAAAAGCTTTGTGTTTTACCTTTGCAATATTCAACAATGTAAATTAAAGTACTGCCGACCTTTTCCACATGTGGAAATTATACACATGATATCATTATCATGAATATAGCTTTTTTGATTATCACTTTGATGAGTATCGAGAAATTTTATAAGATAAATACACATGTGGAGGTATATCTCTTTAGTTGAAGTACGGACTTGTTTTCTTTTGGTTCAATTCTAATTGTTAGAAAAGTTATGTCCGTGCATTTATTAAATAATTACTTCTCTCCATCAAAACCCACACTCACACTCATGTAAGCAAGTGGCATGGTGACTAATTGTCCGTGAGCAACTGCTCTAAGCTTAGAAAAACAATATTAAGTATAACCTTGAATAGATTTAACTTTCGAAAACTGACAGCTGTACAATAATCTAGATCTGTCTAAAAAATATTGTTGCTATGATTTAGAAAACAAGTTTTCGGTTTATAATTTATATATTCAGACTGACTTTAAGATTATTTGTTTCTTAAAAAATGTAATATAAATGTCTATGATATTGAATTAAAGTTTTTCTAATGATAGAGAGATGTACATGAATTATGTCTTCTAGGTGAAAAGAACATTCTTTTTTTCGAAACACGCTGCCAAAAAATGGACTACGCTCAAGTTGATAAAATAATAATATGGCGATTTAATTGATTAAGATAACAACTTCTGCAAAGTTGATTGAAAAGATTCAAATATTTTCAAAAATAAATCTTACTTAAAGATACATTATAGTTTTTAAATGTGCTATAATTATTGTAGTGAAAGAAATATTCTATCATGATTGGAATATTCATATAATTATTTGTTACAGTTATATTACTGTTATTGATTTGAACAGAGGTACTATTTAGTGGACCATTCGATACAAAGAACAATTCTAATGAATTTATCGTTCGATAAACATTCGAATTAAATGGTTCTATGGAATCGTTGATATGAAGATAAGCTCTACATGAACCTGAGTCATCGATTAGATTGAATTTGGCCGAAGACAGGTTGACTTCTATAAATACAAAAAAATTATATACAAAAATGTAAACAGATTTGTACAATTGATTACCATGAACTGTCATGTTTAATGAATAATTGCCTGAATCTGCATTAGCTTCGTAGATGCCACTATGAACGCGATTAACATGACCCAAATATAAGGAGGAGTCTGTAGCTCCAGGATCCGCGGTTATGTTAGTAAATAACGATTTATTTGGATAGTTATATTCTGGTGTGTCCGGCCCAAATTCAGCAATAATGCTTTTATTGAAAAACCATTTCAAGACAAAAGTATTTTTTCCTATGATTTTTACTTGATCGTATATCCACACTGGAACGTCAGTATTTTTCTCACTTTCTGTGATTTCAATATCACGAACTTGTCTTAGAATTGCTTGTGAACCATGAAAAATAATAAGCACTACGAAATAAATCCACCTATTCATCATTGAGTATAGAAACACGTATCAATTTAAATGAAAGACTATAGATAACAACGATATGGCATGAATCATTTGAATCAGTTAGTAAATATAACATTAATCACATCAAAAATATATTAACATTGTGAATCAATCGATATTATTGCATGTATGACAACTCTAGTATACTAATATTCAAGATAAAGATTGAATTTCAAGAAAAGTCGTAAAAGACTGTCGACGTTACCCACGCTTCAAAATAGTGAACAAAACTGCATTAAATCATTGAAATAAATACAGCATAATGTTTTACTCTGGTTGTTCTCTTGTCAACTCACTCAACAGATAAGGAACGCAAACATTTGCTATAGCAATGAAAGTCTTGGGGATACATCATGTTTTTAAATATTCTTAACAAATAAAGGATATATATCGATGGGATGTCGCTGGATCGATTCAGTGACCACGTTTAAATCCATTAAAACTTTCTGGTTTTGTAGAGCTTTTTGTGCTGATTATTTTGGTAATAATTTTTTACATGTGGATTTTATTTTCAAAGAGATACGAACCAAATACTCTAGATGCATTTTAAGTCTTTTTGCAGTAAATGAAAGTCGCATTTGCGTCAAAACACCGATGATAGTTCTTGATTACCTGCTTGCATCATAAAACCAACTACAGATTCAGATTCCTTAGCGTTTGAAAATTTTTTATACGGTCTACTGGTTCACTATGAAATGCACTGGAGACGAAAATTACACAAAAAAGTCAATCAAAAAGTTGGAATTAATCAGAATGGTGATATCACTAGCTCGGTAGAGCAAAACTTGCTCAACAAGATGCACTAATTCGTTTTTCTCCCAACTTTAATGTCGAAGGGAATAATTGCTGAAAACATTTATACACGCTCAGCAACAAGTCTTTTTATGGTATCATACTTTGCAACAAACTTATTACTGAGTATAGATATGACATGAGAGTTTTATTAAGGTTTGATTTGTACATCAAGATGAAATAAAATTTTCATGTGATATCTCTACTGAGTAATAAACTTAATGCAAAGTGTGAGAGTATAAAAAGACAAAGAGGAGAAAGATTTTTGCCCAGGAATGTATACCGAACGAACCAAAAGTCTTGGGACATTTCAGAAAAATCAATGTATTTCAAGAGAAAATAAAGTAATTAGATAATAAAATAATGATTTAAAAGCTACAATAGAGTACTAGTAGAACCAACTATGTTCATCTATAATTAGTTCACCATCGTGTTCTTCCACTGAACGTACTTGTCGAAGGAAAACATCGATTACGTCCTGTACATAATTAATACCAACTTTCTTGATTGCTTTTTTGACTTCTCGACGTAAATCATTGACTGCTTTGACTTTGGGATATTCGATGTGACTTGAAATGTTAGCCAAGATTGAATAACCTAATGGATTAAGCTCTAGAGAATTTGGTGACCATTTGAGTTTCGAGATGAAGAATTTGAAGCAATGTTGGCACCATTTTTGAACCATTTGATCAGTATGAAAGCTAGTCCTATTCTGTTGGAAACTTCAATTTTTGTGTCAAAATAGCCGATCATCCTCATTTTTATAGAATAGTAACAATTAAGTATAATAGCTTTCGCCATTTAGGCGTTCGTCGTTTTGAAAAAAGTATGGACGTGTAAGTCCATACTATGTTACACCCAATACAATCATGATACTCTTTGGATATTTTTCCATTCTGTGCAGTCCACCGTATTCATTAGCATCAGATCGATTATTAGCTTACATAACATCATTTTTTGAATTGAAAGAGCCATTTTTGGTAAACGTAGATAAATTTAACACCATATTCGAGTTTTTTGCGTCCCGATTCGCTTTTCGACTTGGGTTGGCTCTCTACTTGGTTGGGTTATATGCAGAATTAAATTCTGCATCGAATGGTGCCATTTTTAACCGGAGTCATCGAGCAAAAAATTCATTTTTACCCAAAATACCGACTTTTTGGAGACTTCCAAAAGAATTTTGCGTCCAAATTCGCTCTCGCACTTGGGTTGGCTCTACAAATGGTTGGGTTGAGTTCAGAATTCAATTCTGCATCGAATGATACTAATTTCGACTAGGGTTGTCGGACAAAAAAAATAGATGACGGTAACAATGCCACGTCAAAATTTCTAGTCCTCGTTCACCCTCACCTGTCGATTTTACCTGATAACCCTAGTCGAAATTAGTATCATTCGACGCAGAATTGAATTTTGAACTCAACCCAACCATTTGTAGAGCCAACCCAAGTGCGAGAGCGAATTCGGACGCAAAATACTTTTGGAAAAGTCCTCAAAAAAGTCGGTATTTTGGGTAAAAATGAATTTTTTGCTCGATGACTCCGGTTAAAAACGGCACCATTCGATGCAGAATTTAATTCTGCATATAACCCAACCAAGCAGAGAGTCAACCCAAGTCGAAAAGCGAATCGGGACGCAAAAAACTCGAATATAGTGCTAACTTTACCTACGTTTTTGATAAATATTTTTTCATCGTTAAACATAATTTTTTTAATTTATTACGACTGATGTTCTTCCTAATCCATTGGCAACATGATTTTCTCATTGGTTTTTGATCTTCTTTTAACTTTTGAACATTAATTTCTGCAATAACATTTTTTATTTAAATCAATATTGAGTATTCGCTTGATGATCTGAGCACTACTTTTTTAAGTCTTTCGCCATTGTTCGTAAACTTTTTTGAGGTATGTTAGAATCGAGCCTTTTTCCTCACCGAATAGATGATTTTTTTGTAGAGTCACTTCTTGGTCTTCCGGATTTGGGCTTAACATCGACTTAACCAGATTGTTTATACCGACATAGCTAACAATCAATTTACTTCGATGAACCTTGTTTCCCAATAATTTAGCAATTTCTGAAGCCTTTTTCCCACCCTTTGTAGTAGGACAAAGCCATATCTCGTAGATCGTGACTTTTCATCATCTTAAAATCAACGACAAAAGAAGTGAAAAAAATATCACTCTATCAGAGTGATAGAGGGCATGAGCCTGTACTTAAACTATATAAAATAAAACAGTTATCTCAATAAACGAATAGCAAATAAAGACTTTTCAAAATATTGTACAACTTTTGGCACATCTGGTATAAGTGTTTATTATCCTCAAGTAAATATATATTTAACTTCTTTTTTATAGTATTTGGGAAGAATAGTGATTTCTTTTTCTTTAGCAATTATGTTCTCTTTCGATTGGTTATCATTAAACCGATCTAACGAATCTTTACTATGATTTATTATAGAAATCAAACACTTTTTTACGATTTTTAGCGTAAAAAGCTAAATATATATTCATCTGAGGGAATAAAAACTTATATATAAATATTTTCAACAATTATTTCCTTCAAAATCAAAGGTGGGAGAGAAACTAATTAATGCATCTTGTAGAGCCAGTTTCGCCTTATCGACATAGTAATACTATCATATGGTTACTGCCAACTTTTTCATTGGGTTTTTTTGTATCATTTTCGTCTCCACTGCATAACTTAGTGAACCAGTACACTGTATAAAAAAATTTTCAAATTCCTTAGGAATCTGATACAGACTTTCACGAAGAATCTGAATCTGTAATTGGTTTTATGATGCGAGTAGATAATGAGGGACTATCATCGATATTTCGATACAAATGTGACTTTCATTTACTACAAAAAGACTTAAAATTTATCTATAGTATTGGGTTTGTATCTCTTTGACAATAGAGTCCAAATATAAAAAATTTATTGCCAAAATGATCAGCACAAAGAACTCTACAAATTCAGAAAGTTTCAATGGATTTGGACGTGGTTACCGAATCGATCTGGTGGCATCCCATGGGTGTATCCTAAAATTGCTATACAAGTTCTATATCATCATTACTAACGAGTTTAATGGTAACATTAATTTACTATTTTATTGCATTTCACGGCATGGAAGATGTCGTAAACAATTTCATGAAGTTGTTTCTATATAGAAGATAGTAACTTGTATAATAAAGAATAACAAGAAAAATACAAAAGTTATTAACATTTATAGTACACAGGTATATTCATATATGTATATATCATGAGGAAAGTATTCAGATGTTTGTTTTACGACTTTGCCGCATTGAATTTCTAATTGCAAACTTTGATAATGAACTACAAGTGCATTACGATGAGTAGTTGTAAACTACATGTTATTTGTTGTTCGCTTTTCGTACTCAATATATGTGTCTTAATAATAATCGCTGATACATCATTTGGCTTAAGCTAAGACGTATCATGCCCGTTTAATTTGATAAATCATGATCCAATTGGAAAGAGTCTGATATAAAAAGGGACCCAAATTAGAGATCATCGAATGCGACCGAATTGGAGACTGCCGTCATAAAACTGTTTACAACATTTAGATGACATACGTATCTTTTAACAGAAATAATTCATTTTGATGACAATCGGTTTCTTTTGATAAATAAGCTTATAAGAATAGATCTGCAATAGGGAATCTAAAACTTGATAACATAGAATTCGATAAGAAAAAAGTAGCATGTTAAATAAAAAGTTTAAAAATGCTGTTTCGATTTAACTTTTTCGAGATGGGAGTGATGCATGTGAGTATTTTCTGTTCCACAACAGTCCAAACCTATTGATGCGTATTATTTATCATTGATCTAACTAGCATTGCTCTATAATTTGATACAAGCAGCATACATATGCATTGTACCAGCCTTTGAAAGATCAATAGCGTTGATTAGAAATTAAAATTAATTCACTTTTACTAATTCCGTGTTTCATTATTTTGCTTTCAAAAAAATGAATTCCATCCTGAAAGGGTTAACAAAAAAATACAATAAAATAAAATATTCTCCTCAGAACTATGCTTCTCTTCACACTATATACAGAAAAAGATGTATATATAAGTCTTAAGATGTAAACTGTGTCCATGATTTTACTGTGAGAGAGTAATGTGTTCGAACATAATACTCGTAGTCAAAAATGATATTTATATATTTTTACGTATTATATTGACTTTGTGGTCTGTTACTTTTACGAGCGCTTTTATGTTTTGAAACAGCATTAATATAGTTTAAAAAGAAAAAGAAACAATAGCATCCGCTTTGCAATATTTCTTTAGAACAAAAAAAGTCATTTCCATTTTTATCTATATCATCGTAAGTATTTTGTCGTTCAATTTAAGAGCAAATTTGATGTTGTACGTCGTAGATCAATTTTCTTGGCTAATGTTCAAATATAGTCTTATCAAATCGCCAATATTAAAAAAATTTTTCAGAAATATATGTAAATATTTAATTGGCTACCGATTCATTTTACGCTTCAGAAAATATAAACAATTTTGAAAGTTATTGAAAAAGGAGAAGAATGAGTAAACCGTAAAATTATCATGACAGAATAAAATATAATACAAAAAATTAAATATTTTGCTTTACAGGTCGCCAAACACTGTAGCCACGATCGGTGTCTAACGTGTTTGTATTGTCATCATATATAGAATCATATTGTTTACTCGGTGATACTTGTTCTAAGGTATAATTACCTAGAAAAGAAAATATTATGCATTATTAAACATGATATGATCTTAAAATTATTTTTAAATTCTTTTCATATTATTGGAAGAAATGTTCTAAATCTTTTGATAATATATTCAGAAAAACATAATTTTCATTTCAATACAAGAATCACAAGCTCATTTTCATTTTATTAGTTGTTTTGGTATCAACTAGCAAGACTAAACATGATCGAAGGTTTCCACTTTAACAAATCATTAAATATGAATCTTTAATTTGGACAATTTGGTAGAATTATTCTGAGATACACTTATTAGATTTTAGTTTTGTTATATCAGTCCGATAGTTTTGCAAATAGATATTCGACTAGGAACTACATATTAATCGCATTATCATTGCTATCCTCTCATTTTCTAATATAGCACACCCTCATTTAGTTAAAAGTTTCTTGCAAAACAAAAAGTGTTTATTATTTGATACCTGGTTTCTTGTTACGTTTCCGTCGTCGACAGTAGAAATATCCAGCAATAAATAATAATATACCAACTACCGGGACGAGAACAGCTGGTAAAATGATCGCTAATATTGGCGGACCCTCTAAAACAGTTAGAATGATATCACTTCACAATCAGCTACAATTGGTTTCTCATATTGCATAATGAGAATAAGTTAGTGAGAAAAAATAGAGCATTAGTTAGAACGAAAACAATGTTATTTTATCAATCTGATCAATTGTATACCTAACAAATTTCATACTGAAAATTTCTAAAGAAGTATAAGTCATTTCATTAACATCGGAAAAAAGTTTGTTACTCAATTACAGTAATGATCGGACATATGAGTGAAAAAGATAAATAATGCATTGAGGTATATAACGTAATTCAATAGTTACAAGTCCGTATTTTTATAGATTCGTCCGAATTCGCAGTTTTCTAACTATCATTTATGTATCTATTACCAAAAAGGTATATGATGCAAGTGAATGATTTAGTTCAGGCATTCTTATTGTTGAAACAAAACGGATGACATTTCAATAGTGGAAAAATGACTCGTAAGATGGAATGATCTTTATCAATTCCAGAAACTGTCGCAATCAATATCGCATGCGAAGTCTATTTAAATTTAAACTATGACATTTTTTAGATCTTATCTTTTTGTTATCGAAAGCAGTATCATAGGCAACAATATGATGCGTAACATTTATCAAGCTGTTATAGAAAAATAAGACATTGACACAATCAAAAAGTTCGTCTTTCAATGGTATGAACACAAGAAAGTTAGTCTCTTCAACGAAAAAAAAAAAGATTTATTCAAGAGCTAATGAACTAGACTTTCCTCTCGATTCGTAAGTACTGTATCATGTAAAAATCAAGATATGTATTGTTAATAATTTTCATATTCACATAAGTGAAGTGCTGAAAATAGATGAAAATGGCAATAACAATCGATTGTAGGCTCCTTTTGAAAACTAAGATTAGTCTGGTAATGGTTTTCCAATAGTTAGTGGATTTCTATAACTAAATTTTCGAACAATGTTGAAAAATTCAACAGAAAATCAGACATCAATAAGATTGAGTATAGCGAAGAACTTATTATCTTACAGACAAAGTTTCATTTTTTGCCTGCTTCTAAAAAGATTATCATAATCTGACATTTTATTTCGACAGTAACATTGTTATGCTACATTACACACAGTAGCAACATATCTTCTGATTTGTAATTTATTCGAAGGATCAAACTGCTTACCTGAAGTACTACCTGGAGTTGCTGAGAAGTTTCCAATATTAGTACTTATTGATGAAGACTCATTTAAGAAGGATGTTGTTGTTGTTGTTGCCAAAATTGTAGGATCTAAAACATTATTTTAAACTCTTTTATGTTTATCATATAATTATTCTCCTGAATATATTTTATAAATGAAATATAAATTGACGCTTCGATCAGAACTTTTTTACTATATAGACATAGATAATATCTACTTTATTTTTTGCAGATATGCATTTTTTTCTATTGTCTTTTTTCTTTTATTGAAGGTAGTACGAGAGAGATTGAATACTTTTAGTAAAAATAAACATTATTTGTGTGTATGTGATAGATAAGTTCTGAAAGAGTCAAAATCTGATCAGAACATCAACTTGTATTATTTGAAAAAATATCCAGAAAGAAAATTGTTACCTTATGAACTTGAAATATCTTTCATGGACGAATCTTAACTATCTTACTGTTCTTTTAAATATTGCTTAAAGGGATGGTATTAAAGTAAAAATAAAAGAAAGCAACTGTAAAGTTAATAAGAAAGATTTATTCGAATAAAAAGTCATTGAGCTCACAGTTAGGTGCCTGCTCATGAGTAAAACTAGTTAAAAATAGACTCATGTTTAGTATACTCTTGAGAAATATCACTAGTGATCATGAAAAATATGGAAGACCTCTCTGTTGCATCCATGGTCTGCACACTTTGTAACTATCGAACAACTTTAATTCTTCTATAGTGGTATATCTTCTAAAAAAGTGTCTGATAGTGAATATCTAATGATATTGTAATGTCATATTAGATACACAGAGAAAGACATCGTCAATTGAGTAACAAAAGTTTATCGAAGAACTTAGTCTGACCATTTAATATGTACTAATCAAGAAGAGTTACTAATATAGTTCACGAGAAACAGTCATTTTCTAATGAGAATTATAAAAAAAATTGCGATTCTAAATTTGAATTCATGTGCAACGCAGAAACTCTTCATCAAAATGTCAAACTCTGCTAGACCATATCGTTGACTTCTAAACCAATGAGGCTCTTTTTATTAGACGGAGGCATTTGTGAATTACAAATTTCGTGCTACACATATTTCATAAGAACGAATTTTAGAAACACTAAAAGCTAAAAACCAAATGCTTCTAAATAAAATTTTTTCAATTTGATAAACTCTTTTTATATGTTACGCTAAACTTTGAAGGCAAGTAATTAAATAATGTGTTACTTAATTTATATTGCTAGGTTAAGTTCATTCTCTCTTTTGTTAATAATATGAAGGAATTACAGTTGAATTAATTACTGTATCAAAAGAAAACTCAACAAAAGCTTTTTCCTATTTTTCAAATTTGTTGTAACAGATAAATATAGTTAAAAATGGTCGTAGATCTTAGTGCGTACCAAAATTTATCAAACTAATAATGCTTATATGAAATGAAAATTGAAGTGAACATTCTTAATTGAAAGTTATAAAACAATTTCATCATTTCAAAATATTTATAATTTTATTAACTGCATATGTTTTATTCGTTGTTTATTAAACATCATCGAGTTAAATCATATGAATTTACCTGAAACGTTTATTGAATAAATAACACCAGAAGAAGGTACCATAACTGCCTGGTTTATCGAATGAAAGCATAGATATTTTTGTGAAGAAGAATTAGCTATTCTTTTGATTATCATCGATTGTCTAGTTAAATTATAGTTCTGTTTACAAGAATCTTCAGTGATACTTATATCCGATCTATTCCTGCATTGAGGAGTATTGTTAGTGTTAACAGTTGCAAAAAATTTACTGACGAGGGTATTGCTTTGACATACGTCATCATACCAAAACCAGTATATAGTGTCATTATGGTTGCCGTTTTCACATGACGGTAATTCAACCGATGAAAAAAGTTCAACTGAACATTCATATTTAGTACGAGATCCATTAATATTTGTAAGATTATCAGAACAAATAACGTCTGTTATATTTATGCAATTAGACATTTGTCCCATGACACGTAGAGATAGAAAAAAGAAACCCATCAACAAAACATATACGTTTAACAGCATTACTATTGATTTATATTAATCTAAAATAGTTTTGTCTATATATTGAAAAGAGAAAAATAAATTTTTATGTGCATGATTTTTTTAAACATTCTAAATATCTTACCTAGATAGAACAGAAAAAGACATGAATACGTTAACTGCCGGCTTACATTTGGTTGAAATACAAAATTTACATTTTTTACAATATCGATATTTGCACAATTCGTATACTTGAAGTTCTTTTTTTTTGAACACATAAATTACAATGTGTAATACTATATATTAGTTCATAAATGTCAAATGCTTATGCAAACTGTTAGAAAAACTCGATAAAGACCAATAAAGATGTAAATGATATTTAATTTCTGAAGAGAGAGAGAGGTAACTTGTGCAAATACTGTTGTTACTTTACTTTCTGTTATTTTTTCCTGCATGACATTGTTAAGTGTTTTACTGATAACTGACTTCGACGTCTGAAAGAATTATTAAAAAATTCTGCTTCAAAATGATGATTCACCAAAAATAAAACTGATTCCAACACATGTTGATTGATTTGAATCGTTGAGAATAAAATTTTGAACAGTTAACATAAATTTATATATTTGAAATGACTTTAAAGATGTCGTTTATTATCAGTTATAGGACCTCTATCATATGTGTTGATGATGAATCATGCATGCAGATGGCGTCTCGTCATTTTCACATAGACCAATGAGTATCAGATAAATTATACACAAAAAAAAACAACTATGGCTAACTTACGAAATATTGTTTCTTAGCTGAGATATCGTAATAATCATTAAAAGTTTCTTAAGAAGACTGAAATAAACAAAAGAAATTTATTCTTTTTAGATATTTCACTCATTGACAACATCGTAACATGTCATTGACACAGTAAGGATAACAAAATCTTGTCATCTACTTTCTACTATTCGTTTTTTTTTCTTCTTTAGAGTTCTTCCTCAACCGTCAATGACGGGTTATGATCGTGAAGACGATGAAATCAATAATAAATCAAAAAGAAATGAAGTATGTTCTTTTTTTCTTCATCTTTTATAAGTAAAAAAAAACATATTTTTTATTTTATAGATTGCTGTTGTTTCAAAATTCGTTGTACCACCTTATGGTCATCGTCAAGATTTTGTACCACGCAGACCAGATGTACGTTAGAAATCTTACATTACTTTTATTTTTTTATTCTTTTTCTTTCTTGATAGATGTTTGGTGATGGTGGTGCATTTCCTGAAATTCATATGGCACAATATCCACTTAATATGGGTCTTGCAAAAAATCAAACCTCAAATGCAATTCAACTTCAAGTTGATGCTGATGGAAAACCAAAATATGATGCTATTGTTAAACAAAATGTTAAAGGCAGCAAAGTAAATTGAATTATGTCTTATTTTTATCTTCGACTTTTTTTCTTGTTGTTTTTTGTTAGATTGTTTATTCAAGTTTTGTTGATTTATTACCTAAAGAAGTTCGTGAAGATGATCCAAGTTTACAAAAACCATCTGATGAAGATTTAAAAGAAGTAAATAATCTTATAGTAATATTTAATTCACAATAATTTCTTGTCTTTTAAGAAAACAGAAAAAACACGTCAAGCACTTGAAGCTCTTGTATCATCGAAAGTATCAGCTGCTTTACCTGTTCAACATGCAGAAAAACAAGCACCTGTTCAATATATTCGTTATACACCTTCGCAACAAGGAGCAGCTTTTAATTCTGGTGCTAAACAACGTATTATTCAAATGGTTGAAGTTCAAAAGGATCCTATGGAACCACCTCGATTTAAGTAAGTAAAAACAAATTATAAATTATATTTCTATTCATTTCTATTTCATCTATTAGAATCAATAAGAAAATTCCTCGTGGACCTCCAAGTCCTCCAGCACCAATTCTTCATTCACCAACACGAAAAGTTACTGTAAAAGAACAACAAGATTGGAAAATTCCACCATGTATATCTAACTGGAAAAATGCCAAAGTATATTTTATTTATTTTATGTTAGTTTACTTTTTTATGACAAATTTTTAATTTTTTTTTAGGGTTATACTATCCCACTTGATAAACGTTTAGCAGCTGATGGTCGTGGTCTTCAAAGTACACATATCAATGAAAATTTCGCTAAGCTTGCTGAAGCTTTATATACAGCTGATCTAAAAGTGAGATTTATCTTATGAACTGAGGGAAGACTTTGGTATTTTTTTTTTCTTCTTTTTATTTTTAGGCTCGTGAAGCCGTAGATATGCGTGCTAAAGTAGAAAAACAAATGGCTAAAAAACAAAAAGAAGAAAAGGAAGAACGATTACGTGAATTAGCTCTCCATGCTCGAACAAATCGAGCAGGCATTCGTCCTACTGGTAAATTATTTATTAACTTACGTAACAAAAGAAAAAAAGTAACGTTTTTTTTGTTTTTGCTTTCTTGTAGATAAGAGTGATGATCAAAGTGCTGAACGAGATGAAATTCGACAGGAAAGACAAAAAGAACGACAACGTGCTGCTGCTCTTCAACGAGCTGGAGGCGATAAACGGTATAATTAATAAATAATCTATATAAAAATTGTTATGTTCTCTGTATTTATTTTAGAAATCGTCCAAAAGAACGTGATATTAGTGAACAAATTGCATTAGGTGTACAAACTGCAAGTAGTACAGGTGTTCAATATGACCAACGTTTATTTAATATGTCAGCGGTGAGATTTTTTTGTTGTTCATATGTTTGTTTTTTCTCAATGATCAAACATCGGTTGTTTTCTTATTTGTAGGGTTTTGGAAGTGGTTTAGGTGATGATGAAGCTTATAATGTATACGATCAACCTTGGAATTCATCAACTGCTGTTGCTTCTCAAATTTATAAACCAACAAAAACAACAAAGGATAATTTTGAAGATACTGAAGCTTTAATCAATACTGCGAAACGGTTCGACTTTTTTTTTTTGTTTCTTTTCTTTATTTATTTAAAAAAATTTGAATGT
>CAJNOL010000912.1:3023-20087 GCA_905250125.1 Rotaria sordida
CGTTTATACATGCATCCAATTGCTACCTTTGCAACTAATCTACAAGATTATAATAGTTATTCAGCTGCTTATTATCAAACATGGTCAGCATTAACAGATACATTACCATTAAATGTTCATTTATTAACATTAGATCAATTAGGACCTAAAGATTATCTTATTCGTGTTGAGAATTACTTTGAATTATTTGAAGACGATACATATTCACAACCAGTTACATTTGATTTACAATCAATATTCAAGTCCATAGGATTAATTACTAATACAGTTGAACTAACACTTAGTGCTAATTTACCATTATCTGATATGCGACGACTTGATTGGCTAACTGATACTAAGGAATCATCTCACGTGAATGTTACTGGTATGTTGTTTCAATAAGAAATCATCTTGCGATTAAAAGTTTTGTTTTTAGAAGAGAAATCATTGAAAGATACAAATACTAGACTTACACCAATGCAAATTCGAACATTTCATGTGACAGTGGCATAGATGATTACAACAAAATAATAATAAATTATGACTTAATAATGTTTATCTTGTTTTTCTTTATGTAGGACATATATATTTTTTCGGTTTTGATTTCTTTTTTTCTTATTGAATTTTTCTTTTATTCAGAATCAAGAAATAAAATAAATTTATGCGCATTGAATTGATTTTGTACAACGAATGAAACAATATCTTAATTCTAATTTTCTGATTTTGATTATAGTCAAAAAACATTTTATAATATCTTCTTTATGTACTAACTTTTGTTGATAGTTGTTTTGATATTTTAGTATTTTCATGGATCTAAAACCTCAAAATTTCTATACGAACTTTTGTAATTCTTGAGAAATTCTTTCTACATTGAAAACATAATATTATAGACAAAAAGAATTACAGTGAGAATCAAGGGAGAAACAGCTGATTTCTTATGTTTGATCAGTTTCAAATTATAAAAAAATTCATTTTAATCAAATTAAACAATTCAAGGAAAAATAACTACAAAAAAGAAGTTGAATCTATCAAAGAAATGAATGAAAATCATCAGTTTTTTAATCTTTTTGTGGATCTGAGTGCGAGTCTTCTCTTCAGTAACATTCATAACCACACCCACACGTGAGTTCTATTTTTCTGTTATTGCTGCTTAGTTTTAGTTGTATCAAATTTCTATTATTTGTATAATTAACAAGTTATTTGTTATTCTATTAATGATTTCTGCATCATAATGCAGTAAATTTATATCTCGTATTTATAAGCAATAAGAATTCTATTCCTTGCTCATGAAAACCACGTATTGTTGGAGAATAAGAGTCGCGGGAACAACTATCATAGAATCGAATAAGGTTATATGTGAATTAAAAAATAGTTCTTGAATCGTTGTGCATCGCCATGGTGAATTGGAAAATATGTTGCGGCAGTAAATTATAAAAGAGAAATTAGATGAAAGTCTCAATTAGTGAATTTTATGTGTGATTAAAAAACCTGCGAGGAAAGAATGAGTCATATATTTTACTAAGATGTTCTCTTCCCAAGACAAAAAAAGTTTCTTTTTCCAGTTCATTTTTTTCATCACTTAGTACGCTGAATTAAAAAACAACGTATACCACAATGTGCAGCGTAAAAAACTCTACAATTTACAAAAAACAGCTTGTTTTATAGTTGTACTTTTTGTTTTCAAAATAGAGAAAGTTCTGTGTAGCTAAATTTCGGTGCTTCGGAAAGAATTATTGTTTGGTACACGATCAATTCCTTTTCTTATTGCCACGATGAACGAGCTATAGCGAAGGTCGTAATCGCTGGTCGAATTTAGATCAATTGACATGTACTACAGTTACAACAATATGCAATGAGATACAGTTAAAAACAATTATCTTTTTCGAAGCATCGAAAATTAGTCGTACAGAACTTTCTTCATATGGAAAACAAAAAGTGCATATATAAAATAAGCTGTTCTTTGTAGACTGTAGAGTTTTTCATGCTACATCTTGTGGTGTATTTTGTTTTTTAACACATCATCTTAAGGTTCTCCCCTCAAAAATTGATCTCAGGCCAGGAACATCCAAATTACATGGCTGGTGAGCGATGACTATAGTAAAGTTTTCAGCCTTATAGCACGATGTTTAACAGAGCTATTCATCAAACAGGGGTCAAAAATAGCTCGATCGTATCTCTAAGTTTTCTCTATGGGCCTTCATCTTAGATATTTTATTTTTTTTTGTTTGAAAGAGCATGTCAGAATGCAGCTTCTCTCATGGCTCTTTTTTTTTAAATTCTTACTTTTTAAGCGAAGAAAAGAAATGACAAGCTCAATGGCTCAAAAAAAGCCCTTAAAACAATTCCCCTGTTTCTGTAGAGATGTTCTCTTATATGATAATAAGAAGGATTATTTTAAAAAAGACCCACGAGGGGGCTACCCCTAAACACAACCTTTCAAACAAAAAAAAAAAAGATTTGGCTTTATCGCTTCCTATGATAGAACTCTGCTGGCGCTACATCGTTGAACCTACATTCTAAGAAAAACGAAAAATGATTTTCAGTTTTTTGTAAAAACGGCTTGTTTTTCGAATAGGAGATGACGAAAATATTCCAAAGTTTTTGGAAGAAAAGAGGTGCCTAATTAAAATTATTGTCATTTATAAAAGAGCAGACCACGTACTAGGGTGTGGATGTGAGAAAATGACCAACGTCCACATCCACACCCACACCCGAGAGGACTAAGACTAGGGCACATTGATTTTATCTCAATTGAGAGTTCAGTACCATACGAAACCAAAGAAAAGTATACGGAGATGGTTGTTACGGTTACCAAGATTTGCTATTTTTCTTTTAAATGAAAAATCAATTAATTCTAGCATAGGATACAAAAAGTACTTTTTGCATCCATGGTCTTATACTATTTTCAAGGAAAAACTATATGCAACTATTATCATTAATTCATTTGAAAAACAGGACATAACGTCTATGATACTCTTCCATGATTCAATTATTATGTAGTTGTATTCTATATCCAGTTGCAACATTATTTCATTGTTTACATTCACTCCGAGACATCGTTTCGAGAACATAATACACCTATACTCGAATATGAAAATTCGATTATGAAAAATTCATTGATTTTGATTATTTTCCTATATTTGAGTAAAATCAACACACAATAATTTGAAATAACACATAATAAATTAAACTCTCTTTAAAAATAAGGAATTATAAGAATATGGTTTTCGTTTAATCAATCAAAAGCAGACATATCCATAGCTAGCACGATGAAACTTCTAACAATGCTCAACAACTTTTATTAACTAGAAAATAAATTAAATCAATTGTATTCATGCGTAGTTATAACAATTAAGTTTCGTTTCAAATATGAGACAGACGAGTAAATTTTACATTTCAATTACCGATCTTTGCTATAAGGAAAACTTTAAAAGATGACAGTAAAATTCTATTTAATCACTGCTGCTACTGAAACTAATTTTAATTCTATCAAAAAAAAACCAGAGTTCTCACCTCAAAATTATCAGTTTGCGGAACGAATTGAGAACAAACGGGACTTCATATTGAAGTTTCGAAAAAAAAAATTGATGATCCTATAGGAACATATAGCTCTGTAACAACATCCGAACAAAAATCGTAAAACTTTCCGATCTTTAGATCAACACGACACAAAATAGCGATTTCGAGTTATGTGTAGAGGAAAAAGAAACTGGCGACCGACTACCGTACACTGATTTGCATCGTAATTATATCTACATTCCTAAGATAGAGGATCTTTAGTTATCACCGGTAATAGTTTATGCTGATTAACCCTATATTTTCTTTTATTTTATCAATGCGAGCATATTTCTCAGTATTTTTTAGAATGTTATCAGTCAAGTGTATGTAAAACTTTTATCAGAAAATAGTCAATAGCTACCAACGACACCTCAATTTAGCTGTCAATTATCCAATATAAGTCAATGTATACGAATCGAAGGATAAGATCACATATAATTTCAATTACTGTCGTAGCATTTACTCCCCTCATTTCCGTATATCTGTCACAACAGCTTATACAATTTGTGGTTCAACAGGCAAACCTATTTTGACTGAGATTAGGAACTCAAGAAAATGAATAGATTAACTATCGTTGGTCTTTTCTAGTTTATTTCTTCTTCAAATTCAACAAAAACAAAAAATTTCTGATCGAAATAGCATTGCTCAAATTAATTGATCTTTAAAAATAGTTTATCATCATTTGGTCTCAACACCTATTTCTTCGAAGAGAAAAGTAATGTTTCGTGTCGTTTCGTTTCGTTTCATATTCAATACTATAATTAACTTTGCTTGATCTAGCTAATCAAAAAAAAATGTGAAAAACCAAAAATAAAAATCTCAAAAAAATGATGAATATATTTTACACAATCAGGTTTGACAACAAAAATCAACATATTACATATACATATGATCTCTTAGTTTTTAGAATCTTCGAATTGAAAATGATGCTCAATGCAATCGTGAATACATTGTCAATCTAAACAAGAGTTTTTTCTAAAGAATCTCCAAGTCAAAGTTTTTATTGGTATCAAAATAAGTTAAAAATCATCATAAATTTGCCAATTTTATTCGCATTTTTCTTATAATTCAGGTTTCCTTAGTAATAATTCTCGATCAGAATTTCAAGCATCTAGTGTTCATATCTTCCGACCATTAACATCAAATGCATTACTAGTTAATCAAACACTTTCAATGTAAATATTTTTTTATGAGATGTTTTTTCTCTTCATGTATAATGTCATTCAGTGCATGTATAAAAAAAGAAAATGTTCAAACAACAATCATGTGTTTTCAATGATTGGACAAATTAAGAAAGAAGTTTATATGAAGCAGAAGAATTCGTTGACATTGAATGATCAGTTTGACCTATATCAATAAATGATAATATTGGTAAATAAATTATTATTTGCTATAATTCTGATATTGAAAGTCAATCAAAAATATTATATGAATGCAAATAGACGTGAAGTTCTTGAAAAGAAAAATAGATTATCGATCAACATGGTTTTATACAGGTTTTGAAATAGTAAATGAATATTATTATCTAATTAATAGTCAAATATGTATTAAAGAACAAAATCGACAAATAAATGTTTGTATTGGTAAAAACAAATGACCTTGTTTTATAATATTAAGCTAGAATATTTTATCAATATTTAACACTTGCATACCAAATTGTTTGATCTTAATGGTAACGATGCATTAAGGCATCAAAACATATTAGAAATTCATTTGTATTCTTTCCACGAATATTAGAATTAGATACCCTTAAGTGTGTTCTAACCTCGAAAAACCAATTTGAATATAGAAATATTTAAGCTTCAAGGCATTTTGTTCATAATATGCGCCAACAAACAATTACATTTCATTAATTTTAATATCTTCTATTATATTGTGTCTCCGTTCGAGAAAAATAGTTTATTTTTATCTTTCATATAACTTTTGATTACTCTTTCTTGTCTCAGAAGATGCAAATTATCATGAAAAAAAATTGAATCAATTAGAAACATATATCATTTCTCTATATGTTTATTTATGCATTGATTTCAGTGATATGTTTTCTTGCATAAACGCATATTATAGGTCAAGTGAAAAATAATCATTACGGTTCATTTCGTTAATGCAAAATATCGCACGTTCTTGACAGAATCTTTTTCAAGATGATGATGATGATGATCTTATTCATTAAATCTATTGAATATTTCTTGACTTTCGATCGAAAAAGATTATTCAAAAGATGATAATAGAATGCATGATAGTTCAGTCAAAATTATGTTCCATTGTTGTTTACTCCAAGATGATGAAGGAAATTGAATATAATGAAGAATTTGTCATTCATGGTCAACATTTACTTATTGTTGAACCACCTGCTTCAAGTACTCGATATCATCATGTTGCTTCTCAATTTTTATATATTCATTCAATTGGTATCTTTTCATTAACTCAACAAGACTATAATAGTTATTCAGCTGCTTATTGTCAAATATGGTTAACATTAGCAAATACATTATCATTGTATGTTTATTTATTAACATTAGATTAATTAGTATGAAACAAGTACCTTATTTGTGTTGAACATTATTTTGAATTATTAGAAGATGATACATTATCAAAATCCAGTTATAATTGATTTACAATCATCATTCAAATCTATAGAAGCGATTAATAGTACAATTAAATTAATATTTTGTGTTGATTTACGATTAGCTGACATGCAACGATTTTATTAGATAACTGAAGAAGGACAATTAATCTCAAATGAAAACTTTCTAGGAAATTTTTCGAAAAAGAAATCTTTTCTTATTAAAGAATTTTGCTTTTTTTGTGTGTTTTTTTTTTACAAGAAAGAAAGATCATTAAAATATACAAATATCTACATTGAGTTCAATGCAAATTCGTACATTTCATGTAATGCTACTACAAATAATGATCGATATAATATTTCATTATTTTTATTTTATATGACTTCAAGTAGAATATATACATTTTTATTATATATCAAAGAAAACATAAATAAATAAATAAATAAATAGATATACATATATATGTATTGATTTGTCTGCATGTGACGAAACAAGAAAAAAAACCACCAATAAGAACCAAAAAAACAAAACGAAAACGTTTAGTTATACCTTTTTACTTTTAATGATGATCAATTTGTCGAATAAAAAGAATAAGACCAAGAGTCAAATAAATAAATAGAGCAATCACATATGTTGCTAATGACCAAGCTAATGAACGACGTGAATGTATTAATGCTTGTTCATAATATCCATTACGTTCGCAATGTAAAGATTTAGCAGCATAATAAACTGCAGCAATACCTAAATAGAATAATTTTGTTTTTAAATATGATTTCAAAAAAAAACAAAAAGAAATTATATAAAAATTCTTTATCATTAATTTTAACTTACCGGTGATAAAAAATAATACAGATGAAATAATTGCACAAACCAAATGTCTTTTCGGATGAGCCTTTCTATTAGTATATGAATGAAATGGACTCGGCGATGGTGCATCTATATATATATAGATATATTATTAAAATAATATTGATTGAAATAATTAATAATTTTATAAAATATTTCATACCAAGTGTTGTAGCACCACGTTCACCAACTAAAGATGGAGCTGATGATGACCATCGACATGGTGATAATTTTTGATGAGAATGAAGAGCTGAAAAAGCTGTTGATGAAAACATAATTGATGTTCACAATAGTATTAAACAAAGTTTTTGTTTTTCGTTTTTTACGATGATAATCTCATTCCTACAAATATATCTTACATTATTATTAACAATACAACTTCTAATATTTTCAATGACATCAGGAAAGTTAATTTCTAAGTGGGAAAAAAGAATGAAAGATATGACAAAAAAAAAAGAACTTGAACAGATTTTCTTTCTTATCAATAAACTCTTATGTCAATTAATTGTTTTCTATTTATAAAAAGAAAACTAAATATTACTATAGTCATATTGTACTTATTGGCTATATTAAATGATGATTTTTCAAGTATGTCCCATTATCCTATCTTCTATCTTCTTCAAAAAAAAAAGAAGTCATCATGTACATCCTTCTACTAACTAATTCTTATTAATTATAAATTGACATAATAAAACTTCTGTCAATTTCGTCAAGACATCATTATAATATTTAATAAATACAAATTAAAAACTCAAGAAAATGACAAATCAAATGAAAATTTTCATTCATTATTCGTTTAGAAAACTGACAATCATAATAGCAAAAACAAAAAACAAGAAGAAAAAAGACAAAGAAGAAAAAAAGAAAAAGACTGCGAATGACGTACGGAAGTCATTCTTTCGCTTGCGTGAGATGTTCACAATCAATTATTCTCTATGCGCGAGTATGTGCACACCAAAGTGATATAGTATGAAGAAAAAGAATGTGACACAAAAGAACGAAGAAAGAAAAGATGACTTTGGAAGATTATTTTCAAAACACGCATAAAATATCTCACTCTAAAAAAAGCGAAAATTCATTTTTGATTAGAAATTATAGAAAGTTTTTTTTTTGGATATCGTTATCAAGAAGATCTATTACTAAAAATAGCAAGAAAAACAATAGTAAAGATGAATAACTCTACTATATAAGATTTATATATTGAGAGGCGCTTTAGATTAGACACTAATGATAATGTTCTATATTGCATGCTTAATATACTCTTTCATTTAAAAACACATGAGATCTAGATGGCATATCTTATAGCCAGGAGCCCATTAATGACAACTAGCAATGATTCTATTTCATCAAAAATGGCTGTTGGCATAAACTAAATTCTTTCTTATTATATCTCAAGCTGCAGTTAAGATAGCAAAAATAAGATTTTGTTATTATTGTCCTGGTGTGATCTCTTACTTAAGAAATGAAAAGGTCATTTTTTTTGATACTGTAGTAAATAGCATAATTATTAACGGAACTAATATTCTCATTTCTTTTTGTCTCTTCATATTCTCCCTAATGGAAAGGAAAGTATCATAAACTAGTCGTATATATAATTATACATTCAAATTTCTCTAATTACTAAATATCTTGAAGAAACAAAAAAAGATCGAACTTGTTCTTACTAGTAAATGATAATAGTAATGCAGGACAAAAATAACCATAATCTTTAAAAGTTTGTTGTCATTCTTTATATCATGAATATATAAAGAAATTTATGATCTCAATTTCCAATAGATTGTTGTTTTTTTGTTTTCTTTCTGGAATCTCTACTAGTTAATGATATTTTTTTCTCTTTTTTTTCTCTCTCTCTCTCTCTCTTCCTTTATTTTATCCATCCTCCTTCGTTTCCGATTTTCTATTACTAAAGATGAACGCAAAACGATAAACGTGAATAATGAAAATGTATATAGATGCCTACTATGCAAGAAAAACATCATCGTCATCTGTTTGTGCACAGTTATTCTTTACGTTTTTCGGGATTTAGCATTGTCGGTACTATTGCACAAAGTGATTCTTACAAACCAGTAGTCTAATGTTAATTTGTTAGTCGATCCGAAGAAAAATAAAGGAGAATTGCTGAAGCAGAATACGCGAGAAAGCGAAAGAAAAAATCTGACGATGTTTGCGTGTATGAACGCACAACAAGTTAATATCATATTGTGCGCATAGAACAGCAGACATGCAAAGTTCCACGCCAAAGAGACGTATGAATATATCAATTGTTCATAGACATATACAGAATTGAAGAAAAAAAGAGATAAGAAGTTGATTTCCATAAGATTTATTTAAACGAATAAGTCTACTCAAATAAGACGAGAATGAAAAAAAAAACAAAGATTTATTGTATCGATTGACATCGATTTAGTAAATAATGACACTCGACATATGCTAAAAGAAAAAAAGATTTTAATTATTTTCATTGATTATGTGTGAATATGAAAAATAAAAAAGAAGAAAGACAAAAATAACCCTTTTCAACTAAGTTAAAATAAATTTCTTTTTGAGAAAATGTGTCACGTATATATGCGTGATTCATTTCTTTTTTATTGTCTCTATAATGGGCAAATATATATATATCTTTGAATAGGACTTAAATATATTAAGTTCCTTTTTGATGTTAAGTAACGCGAAAAAATCGATCAAATTAATTCATTTTATCTAATATAGTTAATTTCAAGACTTTCTATAGTAATAATAGATTATACGATTTTTATTGCTTTTTTTTTTTGTTAATGTGAATAAATTTTATTCAATGGTTAGTTATTGCAATATATTAATTGTCACTTTCTTTGAACTGTCACTAAAATAAACATTGTAATTGTAATGATTCTCAAATGGAATTTTCTGCTTCTAGCTATTCACTTAATTGATAGGTATTGTTAGAAATAAAAATCAAAAATTTTTATGATTTTACCGTAAATAAATTGAATTTAACTTGATTTATCGTGATGTTATTTATCAAATAATATAGTGCTTCAATACAGTATCAACTAGATTGCTTACGAAAATTGATTTAATACATCAATGATGATAAAACAACTCCTTTTATAATACAATAATGAGTTTAATGATCTCTTCAATCTTATAGATCGATTAATATTCTTACTAGTAATCCGTATAGATAGATATTAGGCACAATACATTTATCTGATCTTAAGAAAAAGATAGGGAATTCCCATATGGAAATCTTTTCTAAACAGATGTTTTAGCATTTGACAGATATTAATTGAGTAGAGTTGATAGGTGTCAACAGATGATCAATGACTAATTATATTTTGGTTAATGACATTGTAAGATTGACATAAAACGATTCTAATTTTAGAAAATGACTGTGTTTTAATTCTTATATGAGAAAACAAAAATAGAAAGATCAAATAGATCGTTTAAACAATATGTTGAATATAAACATTACGCAGTTAATCTAATGGAAATCAATATTTATTTCGGGCTATTTAATATTCTAATGATATTAAATATTTGCTTGTGTTAATCTTAGATCTTTATTGAAGAGAAAAACAAAGAGAATCAAAAATAAATTTACTATTTCTTTATCTGATTTTATTCTCTTTTTTTTTTGCAAATAATCTGATTGAAAATCTATATAAGAAAGTTTCAATTTAAATTATCAAATTGATAAGATCATTAGTTTTCTTTATTTGAATTCAAATAAACATGTATAAATCTATTTTATTAAATTGTTTTAATCAAACATAAATTTATCTCATGTATAATAACAATTCATTGAACGATAAAATTTTTCTTTATTTTCTTAAGATCATAATTTATGAAACAATGTTTCATTAAAATATCTTTTAATCACAAAGAAAAACAAATAACTAATAATAAAATAAAATGGCAGTTAGTTTTTATCATAAATTTTTTCGTCAGATAAACTCGTTATCGATACGTTCTAAAACACAAAAGAAAACCAACAATAACAAATATAATAAAAATAAATTTTATTATTTAGTTTCTACCGTGGGTTTTATAACATTACTAATACTCGTGGTTATAATAGATGATGATAATGTAACTAAAAATAAATATATATATATATATATATATATTCTTTTTTTTTCTTTATAGATAAAACATTTAACTACATACTATTGTTATCTACAATTTCTTTTTCAAATGTCATTATAGTACAAATAATTAATGAAACTATTCCAAGTATCATTAATGCCTAAATAAATAATTTATTAATTTATTAAAAATAAAAGAACGATATTCAAACTTTTATCTTAAGAATATCTATTCCATTTGGCATCACATGAAGAGTAATTATTGCAGGAAGTATATAACAAATTAATTGTCCACTTGTTGCACCTGTTAATGCTAATGTAAATTCGAGATTTGGTATACATAATGCAATCAATGTCGGTAGAAAAACGACAATTGCTGTAAATATAATTAATAATCGTCGAGGTATAATATGACGTTCACCGAAAAGAGATTGTTGTTGCTAGAAGAAAAAACAAATTAATAGATCTATTCAATATGATAAAAAATTCATATTTACTCGATCATTCCATAAAGTAAATAAACTTCCGCGTGTAGGATTAACCATAAATGGAATACCAGTCGTACAATTAAGTATAAAACCCCATAAAAATATTTGTTGAAATAAATTTTTTGGAAATATTTGCATTATATTTCCGGGAATGAATTCATAGATTGAAAAAAAAGCCAAATAACCAAAAAGACCAGACTAGACACAAAAAACAAATTATGTATTGTTTTTTATTTTGAATAAATAATTTTATCTTACAATAAAATAAATAAATCCGACAAGTATAACTGATAAGTCAATAATATCATTCATAGCATGTGATGTTGAATCAGATAATTCCGAAAAAACTACGAATAACATTCTAAAATTTAAAATTCAAATAGTTTCATTGAGAGTCACTCTTTTTTTTATCGATATTATATTTGATATATAAGAATTTCTTGTTATTATTATTTTACAAATCTCTATTTGAGACCTACGAATTATAATGAATTGGAAGATGTATAATCTGAGAAATACTCAACTAGTAAAAGTTTGTTAGCACAGCTCCTCTGGAACTGAAATTTGAAACTCACATGTCTTATTTAGTTTCATTAAGCTAATACAAAATACATAAAGTGTAAAATCTGTGAAAGAAGATACTTATTTTCCAACGATAATTGATTACCAGCAAATGATGTCTTGTTTATTTCTACATTTCGAACAGAAATTTTGTTTTCTCTGTTTTTGTTTTTGAGCCAGCGTCCCTTTTTTTTAATTAAATTTTCATAATTTATTATTGTTAGTCAAACCATTGATTTCATAAGCAAATAAGCCTGTCGTACATATTCATTATATCTATAGCAGAACTTAACGATCTACTATATATCTCGATAGACTGAGTAAGACTGAAATGGATTATTCCCAAAAGTTAGAACTCAATCGCATCATGCTCTTGTGTTGATCATATGACAGTTATGGAAAATCAATACATCATCCTTGATATCTTGAATATAATCGTTTATCTGCGGAAAAATGGGAAACTATATTATTTAGAATATTGATAAACTTATTTCAGCTATTTAAATCACAAGGAAGTTTTTGGAATGTTCTAGAATCTTTTAAGCCTTGTTCTTAATATCGTTCAATAACTTTAATCTTGGTTGCTAAGGTCTGTAATGGAGAGGACCTAGAGAAGGAAGCCGGAAAAAACTCGATTTAAACTTTCAGTTACTATGATTTTCTTCGAAAATATACCTGAGTTCCACAAACACTTATTATTATGTGAAAATATGAAGTCTTACATATGCACGTCATGTTATTATTTCGTTAATATTGACTTAGATTTATACATACTCCGAAAATATTCAAATATTTCTTCTTTAAAAGTCTATAGCCAACAGTCTTCATTCAAATGACATAACTATACTCTCAAATCGAATTATCATTTAGACTACACATAAAAACTTAACAATCAGTATTTTATTCAGACGTTCTTTTCAGGAAGAGCGAACACCTATTTTTGAGAGCATAGATACATAGTACATGATATAATAACCAGACCCCTGGAAGGACCAATCCGATCTTTGGAAGGGTACCATTCTCTCAGTCGTCATACTGAATGAAATATTAAGCACTATAGAACAGCTTACGTACACTTCGACAAACTTTCTGATTCAAAATCTCAATTATTTTATTTACAGAGAAATATTTCGCGAAATTAAGTACTTTAAGTAGATATGGATAAGATGGATCCGGTCCTTGTCCAACCGGGACCGAATTAGAACCAATCATTTTTCATTAGGAACGGTACCTTTTCTGGTCGTGTAAAACTTGCATCGAATGTCATATTGTCATAGCTCATGTGTTCTAAATAGGTATAGAGAAAAATGATCCTGCTCATGTCTAGTTTTAAGTTCATCAGAGAATAAGAGATAGACTCAGTCGAATTCCTTTGTCGATCAAACTCGAAAAAAGAAAAGTATACATCGACCTTCATGAACATGTTTCCGATTTTAACTTTTGTTTTGCCAGTAAAAGATCAGAAAACCTTATCTGAACGTCATATAGAGTTATACTATGTTTGTTCTAATTATCAACATTTCAAAGTTGATTTTTCAATAACATATCAAATCTCTTTACACAGAATGCTTAACATGTTAAGTTCTTTCCGCCGATGGGCAACTCTAGCTCAGAACTGGAGGTAACTTTGAAGTTGACATGAATCTGAAATGAAGTTGGAGCAGCACTTAGTGAAATTGTCCATCTCTGGTTCTTTCATTCCATGGTTAGACTTTCGAAATCCGGATAAACTATGAGTAGTAAACTTCCATCAACTAATATCCTTACGTTTGGCATGAAAATGAAAGTGATATAATTGGTAAACTAACAAATAATCCACTCCATCTCCAATAAACAAGTTTACTAATGTTAAATGATGTCTTCATTGCATTTGACCATAATTGAGTAAAAGTCTACAAAAAAAAAAAAAACAAATATTAAATTTTACTATTTAATTATTTTATATAATTACATAAATGCCAAAAAGAAGATAGAATAAAATCGATTGAATTGATATTGGTGTTAAATGATCAAATCTTTCAGATAAACTTATTGGAAATGAAACTGTACATGTCAATACTAAGATTACTGAAGCTCTTATTAATGGTGAATTCTAAACTGAAAAAAAGAATATGAATAAATTCGATAAAATTTAATTCAAAATTCACCGTTATATTAAATATTTGTGAAACAACTACTGAACCAAGATCACCAATAATCATTTGATAAGCTACAATTGAACCAAATAGAAGTCCAATGGAACTAAAAAAAAGAATTTTTTTTTAGAATTATTTCTTTTTTTTTTTTATTTTTGAAATAAAATTACCTTAATTCCACAATTAATTTCATTGAACGTCCTATTATCTTTTTTAAAAGTAATTAAATTCATTCAAATTTGATTTTTTTTATTCTCACCCATTGCTCGTAAACCTAAATATTCATAGGTTGTTGAATTTGTTGTTTGAGCACTTGCAATAAGAATTTTACATGAATATGATGTAATTAATGCAGAAATAATCATTAATAATGTTGCTAAAATAATTCCACACTAATAATGAAAAAAAAATTCGAATTTTTAGTTTTTTTAAATACTGAATAAACTAAAATTTCAATTACTTGTTGAAAACAATATGCCATTGATAGAATAGATGCACCAACAATAGCATTTGATAAACTTAATACACTTTTTTGTGGAAAATTTGGTTGCAAAAATTTGCTAAAAATTAATAGCATTATAAATCTAGAAATAAAAATAAAATGACAAAAAAATACAATATTGTTTATTTTATTTAGTGAAGAGATATGTTTTTTTTAAATTATATGGAAAATTTTTTTGTTCTTATAATAATATTTTAAATTTCAAAATTAATAATTAAGTTTAATGCGAACAAAGACAGCACTATGAAAAAAAAAAGATTTTCCAATTTGGATATACTTTTCTTATACTCTAATTATTCTTAAATAAATTTTTCCAAATATAACTCTCCTTCTTAACAGTAATAAAAAAAAAAGAATCTACACTTTTAAATCTAAATTCAATATCTCCGAATCAATTAAGTAAGGAAAATGTACAATAAAAGAGAAAAAGAAAAACAAAATTAAATAACACTTCCATTAATTACATATGATCTACCTAATCCAGAAAAAAAATCATACAAATATTTAAGAATAATTGTTTTTTTTTTCTAAGTTTATTATAATTCATTCATTGTTGTATAACATCACGAAAAGCAATTGAATATGGTTGCATTTGTTTTAAGAAAACATTTAACATATCAGTTAATGCTTTTGATTTAATATGTTCAGCTGCATCAGGTATTTGTGTTATAAGTTCTTTTAATTTATTTGATGTTCCTGTTTCCATACAACGTCCAAGACATTCTTGTAAAGCAATTAAATCTAAACATGCTTGCATACTACCAGCTTTACTAAATTGATTTATATTTGAATATAATTTAGCTAATTCATTAACTAATGTTGCTAATATACGTGATAAAACAATAAATACTAATTGATTACTTATAGAATATATTTCAGAATGTACACGTGCTAAATCAAGTATAATATGTTTAACATAATCTTTAACTGATATAACACGTACATGTGTTGCCCAATCAAATCTTCCAGCATACATACGAGATTCTAAACGATGTAAAAATGGACGAAGATATTCATTTTGTACTGTATCTAATAATTGTTCATCAACACGATTATATATAATTTCCGTTTCATCATAAACACGATCCATACCACGAAAACTATAATTAAGAAAAAGTTTTTTTAAACGTGGAAGTATAAAACGACGTGTATAAGCAAAATTATTTAATATTATTATTAAACACATTGTTTTAGATAAATGTTCAGATGAATTTATCATTATTGTTGATGATGATAATGGTTCAATTGAATTTGATGTTGATGATGAACAATCTTTTATTAAAATTTGAAATACAGATGCAAAATCACCTAATAAACGATAAACAGCTATAGCTGCTTGTTTTGTTGCTTCTTTATCTTCAAAAAACTTTAAAAGACAAAATATTTTTTTTTTTTTTTATATTATTGAAATAGATCAATATATATATATATGTATACTAACTTTTCGTTCACCTTTTGTTACATTAACAGAAAGAACATTTTCATAGATAATATTTGCTTTCGTGACAATCATATCATGAAATAAGTTTGGTAATTTTGTATGTGAACCAAGTTGTTCATCATATTCTAATTCCCATGTTTCCTGAGTATTTAAACGAGATACTTCTACGAAAAAAAAAAAGAAAAGCATTATGAACTTAAATATTTCGAGTAAGTCTTAGAAAATAAATTCGATTTTCTCAATAAACTAGATGGTATTCGAGTTCCGACTCGAATACGAAATGCGGTGCGAAGCACACGCGCCGAGAATCGGAATAACGAATTTTGAATCGAAATCGAATAATTCCTCTACATATCATGTGAGTTAGTTCTCACAATCTACGTAAAAGGTTCTAAGATAACCAAGGATGTTTTAATCAAACATCTTTATCAAACAGCTGATCTCATCTAGATCTGAAATGAAACGCGTCCATTATGAAATTCATCACTTCAGAAACTCTATGAAAGCGTATCGACCGATTTCTACAAATTGTTTTGTATTGATCAATTAATTATGTCAGCGATTCATTATCTACTATCAGCTGTATTCACAGCTGTTTGATATATGACTGAACAAATTGGCGCCTAACTTTTTTTTTGAATTTTCGTTTTAATTATCTCTAAAGTAAACTCCATCAAAATTATGTTTTTGGAGCTTCGATTGTAGACGAACTATGGATTCTATAGATGATTCGGCTAAAAATGGTATGAATTCGATCTCGACTCTTCAAGCTCCCGTTTCAACGACTATTTTACGACTTTTTGTTCATGAGATCATAGAGCCACAAAATGACAATTTTTGATGCGTACGTATAGTATAAAAGAAAGAAAAAAAAAAAAAACTAGATGGTATTCGAGTTTCGACTCGAATACGAAATGCGGTGC
>CAJNOL010000912.1:28420-94424 GCA_905250125.1 Rotaria sordida
TGAATTAAGTCAGTCTGTTTGGGACCTTGGTCTTTTTGCATAGCAACGCGAATTATATTGGTTGAACCAATTTGATTAAATCAGTCTATTCGGGACCTTGGTCTTTAGTGCATAGCAATGCGAATTATTTTGATTAATTCACTGTCAATTAAGTCAGTCTGTTGGGGCCTTAGTTAATCATTGAGATATCTTCAAAATAAAAATTTTTAATGGTAGAATCAAAGCTTCCTTCATCATCATCTATTCTAATCGGATCATTTAATACTCATAAACGTTATCCTCCTGCTGATCTCAATCTTTCTTCATGGTTAATTCGTCATCCTATTACTCCTCACATCATTGCTATAGGTCTTCAGGAATTACCCTCGGGTTTTTTCTTTCTTAAAAAAAAATCTCAAGATCAATGGATAGCATTAATCGAAAAAACTTTACCAAATTATAAATTACTTTCTTATATTCGATTAAATGGTAAAATATATTTTTTGTTATCTTCTCGATTTCCTCATCATTTATCATTTATATTTTAAGGAACACTTCTTTTTATTTATATTCAATCATCATATTTTAATCAATGTTCAGCAATTGGTACTGCTCGAGTTCGAACAGTTAGGTTTTATTGATTTCTATTTAAAAAATAAAATTATTTTTCTATTACAAAGGGTTTTATGAATTTATCTGGAAATAAAGGTGCTGTTGGTATTCGATTTGAATTTAATCAAACATCTTTATGTTTTATAAACTGTCATTTATCATACGGTGAAGATTCTAAAGCATTTCATTCACGAAATAAACAATATTCATTAATTCATCAATCAATGTTATTTAAATCTCAATGTAATCAATATCAATGGAATATAAATGATCATAATGGTATATTTTTCTTTGGTGATTTAAATTATCGACAAACAGTAACAAATCAAGATGAATTAATAGAAAAAACAAATATATTAAAAACATATTCAGAATCACGTATTAAATTTCCACCAACATATAAATTTAAAGCTAATTCAAATTCATATGATCTCTCACGACGTCCGTCATGGACAGATAGAATATTATATCGAGCAAAACAGTGTTATATAGAATCAATTAATTATTGGACAACATCGATGATTCAATTTAGTGATCATCGACCTATTGCTAATTTATTCTTATTACGTTGGTACAACTGCACAAGAAGGAAACCGTGGCACCCACATTCTTTGATGTACCCTATCAATCAGATCATTTAATGTAGAGAGTGCCGTTCTTCTGCAGTCGTATCGATGGCTTTATTAAATCGTTTACGGACATATTGGTAATGTATTGACATTAACTATTGCTTTCTTTTTCTATTTCCTTTCTTTTTCGTTTCTGTTGATTTTCCTATTTCTTTTCGTTTTATCTTAGCAATACGCCAAACGTATATATATGCGTGTGTGTTGTTTTTCTTTTCGTTCTTTCATTTTTTTTTGATTTTCTCATGATCTCAACTATATCTTGTATTGTTGATTAAGCTCAAAGAAACATTATATTTTAACCTTGATCTTGTTCTTTATTACGTATTAATATATTGTCTATTACGTAATAATGTTATCTACTACGCTATATCATTGTCTATTGCAATAGATATATATATTCTTTTTTTTTCATAATAAACTTAGCATTTACGTATTTACCTCAATACAGGACAATAACACAATATCTGTGCAGGTATATCTCAAATGAAAGAGCATTTGAAATGGTATAAATTGACTAACCAATCCTCTGCATGCATAGCAAAGCACTAGAATCAATGAATGAATGCAATGCGATGCATACTTTTCATATGATTCATCTTTCATGAAACTCAAACCGAAGAAATTTGTTGTTGATTTTCTGAGCTTGATAAAACTCCAAATGATTAGAGGAAACTTTGACAACAAAAATCAATCTGATTTTTCTGATGATAATAAAAAATGAATCGATCTCTGATGTTAAGTAGTTTTCGAAATATCTTCAAAACTAGCGTCATCTACAACAAAATTTTATTCAGATCGCCAGAAAGATATTTCATCAAAAGCTACACCAAAGATATTTGAAGTAAGAAAAATTAATTTGGTTTTTTTGTAAAATTTTTATCCAATCATTTTGAGTTTCATTAAATCAACTGCAAAGTAAATGTCGATAACCGCTTTAGTTAATCATTGAGATATCTTCAAAATAAAAATTTTTAATGATAGAATCAAAACTTCCTTCATCATCATCTATTCTAATCGGATCATTTAATACTCATAAACGTTATCCTCCTGCTGATCTCAATCTTTCTTCATGGTTAATTCATCAATCTATTACTCCTCACATCATTGCTATAGGTCTTCAAGAATTACCCTCGAGTTTTTTCTTTCTTAAAAAGAAATCTCAAGATCAATGGATAGAATTAATCGAAAAAACTTTACCAAATTATAAATTACTTTCTTATATTCGATTAAATGGTAAAACATATTTTTTGTTATCTTCTCGATTTCCTCATTATTTATCATTTATATTTTAAGGAATAATTCTTTTTATTTATATTCAATCATCATATTTTAATCAATGTTCAGCAATTGGTACTGCTCGAGTTCGAACAGTTAGGTTTTATTGATTTCTATTTAAAAAATAAAATTATTTTTCTATTACAAAGGGTTTTATGAATTTATTTGGAAATAAAGGTGCTGTTGGTATTCGATTTGAATTTAATCAAACATCTTTATGTTTTATAAACTGTCATTTATCACAGGGTGAAAATTCTCATGCATTTCATTTACGAAATAAACAATATTCATTAATCCATCAATCAATGTTATTTAAATCTCAATGTAATCAATATCAATGGAATATAGATGATCATAATGGTATATTTTTCTTTGGTGATTTAAATTATCGACAAACAGAAACAAATCAAGATGAATTAAAAGAAAAAACAAATATATTAAAAACATATTCAGAATCACGTATTAAATTTCCACCAACATATAAATATAAAGTTAATTCAAATTCATATGATCTCTCACGACGTTCATCATGGACAGATAGAATATTATATCGAACAAAACAATGTTATATACAATCAATTAATCATTGGACAACATCGATGATTAAATTTAGTGATCATCGACCTATTGCTAATTTATTCTTATTATTACGTTTAATTCGTTGATTAAAAAAAAAAAGTTCAAATATTTACATATATTTCCTTTTTGATTTTCTATTATAGATGGCTTTATTAAATCGTTTATGGACACATTTTAGTGGTGATACAAAACAATTACATAAACAAACAGATGCATTTAAAATTGGAATACTCGGTGCAGCTAATATTTGTAATATAGCATTAATTAATCCAGCAAGTAAATTATCGAATATTTTAATCTATGGTATTGCTGCTAGAAATCGACAAAAAGCTGAAGCATTTGCAAGAAAACATCATATACCGAAAGTAAAATTTGAATTATAATGAGTGCACCAGAATTAATATTTCTCTAAATATTTCGTCAAAGTTCATGGCTATGCGTTAATCGTTTTTTATTTAAAGAATTCCGATTCAATTTTCTACAAAAACGTATTACAAGTTTTGCTACTAAAAATGTTAAGCAAAAAACTTAGACACTACGAGATTTCAACATAAGCAACGTTCACGTATTCGTTGAAGTTTTCAACTAATGAAAAAGAAATGAATAAAACTCTTGTAGCACTTTAAAAGTTCTATATTAGGATAGTAAAATTTTTCTATTAATACTTGCAATGTAAATAAATTATTTCTTGTTGCAGACTGTAGAAAAATAAGCGACTTGAGGAGACTCTCAGAAAAATTTGTATTAATCGACGAAAATGAAAAAGAATCAATATAACTCAATTATATTTCAATTTCAAGAGACATGATTGGTGCATTAGCCTAAAATGGTAGAATTTGTATACGAGCTCTTTATTTAGGTACATCGTACAAAACAGACAAAATTTTATGCGTTTTTAGCTTAGTTTTTATAAAGTGATGTTTGCGTCAAAAAAAACAGTAACTTGATTGAAACGGACTTCAGTGTACATCATGAAAAAGAATGCACTTATGAGTGAACTACCCAGACTGATATCCATCGTTTGAGTGAGATCTCGATAAGAGTAGAAAAATCATAAAAGGATTCGTGTCCATCGATTTCTGAAGTCGAGTTATGATCGTTTTACTGAGTTTTCGATCCAACTTTAAGTATTTACCGAAAAATCAAATAATGGAATTTCGACATATAATTTTGCTCAACGACAGATCTAAAGATCTATTGAATATTCTGAAAGTTTCAGTCGAAAAGGATGTTTTTTGTTCAGATATTGAATTTTCAAGTAAATATTACCGAGAATCATCAGCCCTATCTATGAGTAAAATTTATATCAAAATTCTTTTCTTCGATTGCTCGGCATATATCTAAGACTGGATCGAAGATTCAATAAAACGGTCATAACTCAGCTTCAGAGGCCTATGAACAAGAACCTTGTTAGGATTTTTCTAGTCTTACCGAGATCTCTTTGCGAACGCAATATGAACTTCAACGGCAAGTATCAGTTAGGGTGATTTCCATGGTAGTAAAAAATGCTGTATTGTTTTCAAAAAAAACCTTTAAAACTTCGGTATGTTAGAGTGTCGCTGTATTAGTCATCTAATACTTCTGTTTAACATTTTGCAATAAAACTTGTGATATTTCTTGTGGAAAATTGAATTGTGAATCTTTTCTTTTTGAAAAAAAGAAAGATTAGGGCATGGTGATGAACCTTGACGAAACACTAAGAGGATCATTTATTCTGCCGTATCTGTTCAATGAGTTTTTTGTATTTAAACAAAAAAACTTTTTTTTCATTTTTAGGTTTATGATAGTTATGATGAATTATTAGCTGATCCCGATATAACTATGATTTATAATCCGTTACCTAATGGCCTTCATCATCAATGGACACTGAAAGCTTTACGTGCTGGTAAACATGTACTCTGTGAAAAACCATTATCGAATAATGCTAATGAAACACGTGAAATGGTTGAAGAAGCTCAAAAACAAAATCGTTTACTCGTCGAAGCATTTCATTATAGATATCATCCATTTTGTAATGAAACATTGAAAAATATTATTTCGAATAAAGATGAAATTGGTTCTATTCAAAATATCTCTGGTATTATGACTGTTTCATCTTCAATGTTTAAAAATGATGATATTCGATTTCAATATTCTCTTGGTGGTGGAGCTCAAATGGATCTTGGTTGTTATTTAGTATCAATGTGTCGTTTTATTGTTAATACTCACAATAATCATAATGATAATGATGATGAAGGTTCATTTGAAGTTCAAAAAGCTGAACCATTACGAATATCTTCAACAAATCCTCAAATTGATTATGGTATGAGAAGTGATTTATTATTAGATGGTATAAAATGTAATATTTATTGTGAATTTACAAATAATTGGTCATTTTTTAAACAACAAATTATAATCGAATGTGAACATGCAATAATAACAGTTTATAATCTTATTGCACCTGTTTTTTATCATTATTTAACTATACGAGAACGAAAAACTAATCAAACACGTACAATAAAAAATTATGCTGATAATCAGTCAACTTATTATTATCAATTAAAAGCATTTATAGATGCTGTTAAAATGATTCAAGATGGAAATTCAATTGATAAAGCATATGAAATAGTATATACAAGTAGAAAAAGTTCTATTCGTAATATGGAAATAATTGATGAAATTTATCGTAAAGCTGGACTTGTTGTACGAGGAACACCAATTTAATTACATGATAATTTATTTGATAAATGAAGATTTTCTTTGTATTGATCTATAGAAAAAATTTTTGTGTGTATATGTATTAATATGAAAAAAAAAGTATGCTTTTTCTTTTGTTTTATACTGAGAATGTTTTGTTCTGGAATCCAATTAATATTTTTTATATCATAATTATGAATAGTTGATCGTTTTTTATGATTACTAAATTTGATTATTGAAATTTCATTTTCATTTAATTTATTTGTTTGAAGATATTTTATATATGAATTACGTATAAAAATTTCATTTGGAAATATATCAAGAAAATCTTCACGAAGTTTTTCAAATATCATTGGAGCAAAAGAACCAAGTTCTTTAAAACGATTTTTTGGAACTTTGACAAAAAACAAAAACAAAAATCAAAATAATGAAATTATTTAATCATAATACAAAATCAATATTACTTGAAATAATATCGACTATACTACGAGTAAGATACCATGAATGAATTGTTGTTGATTCAAATCCAAAATAATGTCCATTTGAAAGAATAAATATTTCAAGAAAACGCCATGTAGTTTTTAGTTTTGAATTTTGTTGAAGATTTGATTTATTTTCTAAATTTGAATTTGATATGATTACTGAAAGATTTAAAGCTGTTAATGAAGAACAATTACTAATATTCATGGAATCATTTAATGAACTCAATATTGAATCGTTATCATTACTTGGATGATATTGATCTAAAATATAAAAATAAATTAGATTAGAAAAATAATCTTGTATACATTTAAATAAATTTTCATATAGTATATTTTATTGATAGTAAGACTAATACATCAAATTACTGATACCTGTTGTATTTATCTGTTTAATTTTTGCTTTATTATTCTTTTTATTATTTAATTTCTGATAATATTGACTGTATTCTGGATGTTTAATTATAATGGATGGAAAATCAAGTAGACGTACAAAAGAAATTTGACCATGTAAAATAAAATATAAATTTTCATGTTCATATTCTTCATTTCCATAAATAATTTCATCAATTGAATATTGTTTATAACTAGACCATTTTAACTACTAACAAAATTTATTGAAATTTATCAAAAAATAAAAATAATAATAAAAAAAACAAACTTACAATATAATTCAAAATATCATTTCGCCATTGAATACTACTAAATATTGATTGTATTCGAAATTGTTCAAGTAATGATTTTTTCATTATATCAGATAAATAATTTTCATAAGCCTTTTTATTATATATATATATAAAATCAATTAATTAAGAAAATATTCATTTATAATTTACTCTAATATCTCTTGAAAAAAATCCTATTAAATTACAATAATTTATTTCATTTGTTATTAAACCATTTATATGATAATAATTTGTTAATTGAAGAGAATCATCTCCATATACATCACCAATATTTAATCGATGACCAAATACTGTTGTTTGATTCGTTTCGAGTAATAAGATACATTGACATGTAATAAAAAAAAAAATCTCAATTTTTTAAAAGAATAAAAAGATAAAAAAATATTTAAATTACCATAAACAATTATATAAACAAGAAATGAAGGAAAATTTTGCCGAGTGAGGATTGTATTTGGTTGATAAGTAAAAAGTAAAAGTGAACGAGCTAAAATTTCAGATGAATTAATAATACGAATAAAAAAACAAACATCAATATTTGATTAATCAACCAGCATAACGACGAACATTCGTAGGTAAATGACGAAGACTTTCACAACGGTTCAATAGATGTTCTAGAACTTCAATATCATGTGTAGTACGTTGGCGTGGTGCCTCAAATAAAAAAAAGAGAATTTATAAAACACGATCTAAAAGAAGTATAGAAGTAAAAATTTGTACCTCTCCTCCACAGACTGTGACAGACGTTGCTGATATACGACCACAGACCGTTAGAGGACTGCAAGACACGCCATTTTGACAAATCTCTAATCTATTCTGCTGGTATTTTGACAACCTGACCTTGCCTCGAGACTTTATTTCATAACCTTTAAACTGCTCTGGTTGGCACTAGAGAAAGATCCAAATTAATGCAATTTTATTCAATTCGTTTCAATCATAAAGCAAACAAAAACAACACTAAATAGCTCGAAAATTTCTAATCACCAACAATATCTGAATTTAATGATTGTCTTCTTTTTTATATATAAAATTTGATCTGATGAACTGAACACATGTTCCCATATAGCTGAACTTGTAGGAACTTCAAAAGATTATTCCTAAAAGATCATTTGAGACTTATCTAATCTAGAACGTTTTATTCATAGTAGAATCAAAAGCTGAATTATAACCACAATTGTCTTTCACATCTCATGCAACTTGTCACATAACATTATTTTACACAAGTAAATCGTTTTTCTTTGTTTTTTTGGCGCCTTATTGACGATGTTAAACTTTGCTGTAGATATTACAGATGAAAGTTAAAATTAGAAAACTAAATATACATTTGAGTAGCCATATGTGTGAAGAATAGACTAGCAATACATCTGTTTCTGTTGAATGTTTTGCAGCCAATCTAATTTAGTTGTCAGGTTATTTGTACTTCTATCTTTTTTCGTAGTGTATAACTTTAGAAAAGGTCTCGACAATATCTAACGTCTAAAAATAGTCGCAAGCTAACCGGTTACGACACTTTTACGCTACAAGGCTCTACAGAACGTATATTAATAATGTCTCATTACATGATAAGACCTACTTTCTTATTGAATTTCTGGAGAAATATAATAAAAAGATGGTAAAGGGCAGTGTCTCAAAATAGATAGAATAAAATAATCTATCTGTGATTAACAACATCGTGTTTCACAATTTAATCCCGGAGAGATCGTAGTAACAGTTTTTCTTTTATAAATATTAAAGAGAAAAATTTTCTTTCTTTAATTATTAACCTTAGTAATTGCTGATAATGTTGCTTTTGTCATTAAACCACCAATTTGACGAGATATTCGAAATGGTTGAATAAAATGAGTAGTAGATTTTATTGTTTGTAAATTATTTAATTCCGTTGATTGTGAAATTGTTAAATTTTTTTTTGATAGATCTGATTTTGTTTCAATTAGACTACTAACTGTAGATAAATTATTAATGGAAGTTTTATCGTCTAAATTCATTTTTGATTCATTATTATCGAATATAAATGTCGAAGGAAATCCTTTCATTTTTAAAAATTAAAAAAAAATAAAACAAATTCTCTTTTTTTTTCTTGAATTCATACGATTATTTTGTGAAGGAAAATGTTTTATTGTATTATAAAATTGAAAAAGTACTCGACCAATTAATGGATTTTCATAAATACATCGTTTTATATGTTCAATATAATGAAGAATTGAAGAAATTTTTATACACTGTTGTTGTTGTTGTTGTTCTTTAGCCATTTCACGTTCGCGAATACATTGTCGAATTCGTTCAATTAAACGATTAAAATTTGATGTTTTATTATATATATGTGATTCGTTATTAACTATAAAACTCATATTTATTATTCTTGCCGCCTTTATGAAACAAAAAAACTTCGAAAGTGTCTGACAATATTCATTCTTATATAATTATCTTAATCATAAACAACGATATTTTATTGGAATTATTCATGAATGTATTAGAATATCCTACAAGTTTTAGTCAAAGCATATAGTTCCTTCTCGACATATTGAATACTGAAGAAAAGTTGACTTTATGACTGTTTTTGTAATATTTGATTGTTATTTTTTTTTGAATATTCGATAATTCGAGTAGGAACTATATGCTTTGACTAAAGCTTTCAGACAAAAATTCCTTCATTTTGATTTTTCCATGAATATCTTGATATAAACCGAAAATCCGATGAAAAACCGGTTATAGCTCCATTGAGAAGGTCTATGCGGATGAGTCCTTTCAGATCTTTTCTAGTTCCACTGAGTCTTACCTATGAGCAAAATATCACTTCGATTGACGATTAACAGTTGGATATGTTCACTAATAAATACTAACAAGGTGATTAATTCGAGTTTTTGAAAGAATTATCATTGCATAAATTGAATAATTAAAAACTAGAGAGAGAGAGAGAGAGCATTGCAAAAAAGACTTGACGTTTATTTCTCAATAAAAATCATTTTTATTTTAGTAATTTTCTCAATACTCTATGTATAATTTGTCAATTTTTTCTTCTTAATCTTAAACATTTGGTATACATCAAATAAAAGCTGCCATTTATGTGGTTATTATAAATATTAGACGGTCAGTACTAAAATTACCAGCAATTAATTGTAAACTGGTCAGTTTATTAAATATAAGTAGCAGTAAAAAAATTCAATTTATATCAGTAAGAAATACAAAATTTACCAGTAGAATATAAATTTAAATAAATCAGAAAAAACCACAGAATAGATAAGAAGAAATTTAAAGAATAATTGAAAAAAAAAATAAAACAAAAATTGAATTATTGTGTTATTAAAGTAGATTAGCCATTGCTTTTCTACCTCTTTTTCGTCTCTTACTGATCGGCGCTGTCTTTGCTACTACTGGTGCTTTATAATATTTTAAACGAATAACTATACCCACATACACCCTCTTTGTATACCAATCGAAAGACTATTGAAGATCAATTGAAAATCTTTTGTTTTTTCATTTGAGCACATTACTAAACCAAATAGATGAAATGCTTGATTCAAATCAATTGTTCCAATAACTAATATTGGAACACTTTGTCACGTACTGTCTATGTTTTTGATTACAATCGAAGTGTAACGCAGTTACACGTAATTGCGATTCTTTTATTTTAACTACGCGAAACTGCATCACAATTTTTCACATTTACGATTGAAATATGACGTAGTCACGCTTTAACCAACGTCATATTTCTATCACAATGGCAAAAAACTACGAGGCAGTTACGATGAAAATATCGTGGTTGTGCGTAATTCACGACTTTTCTGTCGTGACTACGCGTAACTACGTCATCATTTTTCGTAATTACAAGTCACAATACAATCGCTACTACAGCTTAATTGCGTCGCAGTTGCTAAAAATGAGACAATGTGGGCAATTTATCAGTAGCATCAGCAAGTATATTTTATGATGTAGATATAACGTTGAGCAAACAAATAGATGACATAAAGATACAAAATTTGTTTTCACTATCATCTCCTACATCTTCATACTCTCCATCATCATATAATATCTTGTATGATACAACAAAAGATTTGTTTTCACCAATTAGAATATTTTGATTATTTTCATACCATTACTATTATTTACCTAAACTTATTTTATGTGAACCAAATTTCCTCTTTCTATAATAGACAAGATGGTTATTTAGCTGTGCTAATATTGACACTTTTATTTTTCTTGATTGAAGTGCTCGAAGAATTAGTTTTATTTTCTTAATACCATCATTAAATAAATCTTCTATATACTTTTAAACATATTCATCAATACCATGAATTGCACTATTATGATGTTCGTGTTCAGCTTTCGTTTCATAAACAATTACTTTTACTACTATCTGCATGATATAGCAGATAAAGACTTGCACGCGACATTGAGGACCACGGCGTTTAACTTTGTTGCATCTATAATAAACTTTTCTCTCTCATCTTCTGTATAGTTTGTGTTATATTTTGACCATTGATTTTCAAATAATGCTTCCGCTTCGTCAATATTATCAAATGCACATTTTTTAACTTAACATCTTAATTCCTTTTTTTTCTATGATCTTCTTCCACTATCTCTTCATCTGATACGCAAAATATGTTATTTTTGTTTGAAAAATACTATATATTCATACATGGGAATAAATAAAGACAGCGACCAGAGAAGAGTTCGAGAAGCTTCTTTCCCTTTGTTATAAATAATGAACAATAAGAAGAATTTTAAAAAATTAATCTTCTGCTTCACAAAATATGTACGTTAAAAGAAGTAGATCAGAAGAATGAGAACATATGTAGAACAGCTGAAGAGAAAGGAAAAGAATTACGAAAGTCATTCATTCTATAATCATTTCATTTTTTATACTGACCCTTCCATATAATCGACTGTTAGTAAATTGTATTTACTGATTTTTAAATCTATATACAAATTTAATTAATTAACAAGTGCTCGTTAAGGTAGTTTACTAATTAATCATTTACTGACAGTTTCTTTTATTTTACTGACCACAAATCATATTCCATTAAAATAAATAAATATCAACATAATGATTCACATTTATTTATGGAGAAAACAAAACTATTCGCGATGACTAATATTTTCACTTTATTTTTGTTTAATATTTACTTTGATTCTAACCATATGTTACCCCCTTCTTCTATATCCCTGGTAAATCTATTTATATTTGTCTTTCTTATTCTTTTCAAAGCGACATCATAGAAGATGGTTAATACCGCCACTAACATCAGTAATAGAAATAGTAAAGTAGCGCAGCTCGTCTCTTACATTCCATAGAGGTGACGACGACAATTTTGTACTCAAATTATTCCTTCGCTTATTTTCTTCTTTTTTGCGTTCGTTTATATTAAGGGGTTTTGTTATTATCACATGAAATGCATTCTACCATTCGATATTATTGTATTTGTTTGCAATGCATCCTTTCGATTGCAATTAGATAAATATAGAATGTTTTTTTTTGTTTCCTTCATAGATATATATTTCGATGACATCAACAAATTCTGTATCAGCTACAGCATTAGCTGAACAAAATGCTGAAGATATTTATGAACAATATGAAAAATATTTACATGCTGGAAGGTAGATTTATTTCGTCAAAAAAAAAAAACAAAAAATGATTTATCTATTCTTTCTATTGTATTAATAGTGGTGGTAAACAACGTAGTAAAATAGAAGTAGAATTAAATTCTCAACATCATGATGCTGGTGGTGATACAAGAAAGATTGTTGCGGCAATGGCTAATAATGAAAAGAACCGATTACATGGACATAAGTGAATGATATAAAATTTTATCCATTTCTGTCACTTTATCTAATCATGAACATTTATCTTCGGATTTATGTGACAGATATTATTATTTTTCGTTCTTTTTTTTTTCTCTCTTCTTCGTTTATGATTTTCACTTTAAATATATATTTACATCAAAGAAAAAAATAAAAGAAACTTTAAAAAGTTGTTTTGTATATTTACTCTATATGTTGTATTTTTTTCAAATATTTATTCGTATGAATTTCCATTTTCAACATTGGATAATTCAATAATTGATGCTAAAGATACTATTGTTCGAATGAAATGTGCTAATTGACCAGGAAGTATGTAAACATTGTTGCCAGAAGGTTTACAACATAATTCAATAGATAATATTGTTTTACTTATAAAATAAATGAATTTGACTTGTGTACGTTTAACATATTCGATTGATGTAACACGTTCATCTAGTTTAGCTGTTTATCAATCATTTTTAAGACTTAATGTAATACTAGCTTTAAAAGGTTTTATAGAAAATAATCCATTATTTATAAATAAAAGTATTTCATATGTATTTGATTCTATTTTAAATACGCTTGGAAAATATAATATTTTAGTTTTACTTGATAATCATATTAATAAAGCTATGTAGTGTTGTAATGAATTTGATGGAAATGGTTTTTGGGGTGATCGATATTTTGATGTTGAACAATGGATTGATGGTTTGATATTTATGGCTAAAAAAACCATTAATCGTCCATATATTATTGGAATGAGTTTGAGAAATGAATTACGAGGTCTAAGACAAAATCTATCAGAATGGTATTATTATGTCTTACGAGGTATTGGTGAAGTCATATCATCAATTAATTCTCGACTTTTAATAATTATTTCTGATTTGAATTATGATCTTGATCTATCATTCATTCGATTATTATCAATACAAGAACTTGTGCCATAATCAATACAACAGGAAATAGTCTATGAAGCCCATTGGTACTCATGGCCAAATTATGGTCATTCAAATGAATGTAATAAAATGAAAGAAGGTATTAAATATACATGGGGATTTATCTTAGAATCCAATCAATCCTATATAGCTCCTGTTTGGTTAACAGAATTTGGTACAAATGTTGATCAATTTAAAGGTGATGATATATTTATTGATTGTGTTAAAAGTTTTTTTCAAACATCATTAACTAAAACAATGTCTTGGTCTTATTGAGTATTAGCTGGTAGTTATTATATTCGATCTGGTACAATTGAATCACATGAATCATTCGGTTTGTTAACAGATAATTGGAATGAAATTAAATTAAAATCATTTATCGATATTCTTTCAACAATGTAAACATACAAAAAAAAAATTGATAAATGAATGTTTACAAATATTGCAGCGAAAGCAAAAAGAAGAATATCGAATTTGTATGTCTCTCTCTATTGCTTTGTTTTTTATTACATTGTTGGCATTGACATTTGAACATCAACTGGTGTTGCATCTTCTTGTCGCCATGCTGAAGTTACTGTTTTTAATTGAGTATAAAAATTCATTCCCTACGAAAACAAGAAAATCCATAATAAAACAAAAAACAAAAAACAAAAAACAAAAGATATTCTTTTCTTACATTTCGTCCATAGAAATTTGTATCACCACGGAATGAACCACGTGAGCCAGTAAATGAAAACATTGGAAGTGGTACTGGAATTGGAACATTAACACCGATCTAAACGAAAAAAAAAAATCTTTCTAATTTTTATATCAACACATTAAAAAAATTTTCTCTTTACTTGTCCAACATCAATTTCTTGTGTGAATTTTCTAGCTGTAGCTCCATTTGTTGTAAAAATAGCTGTACCATTACCATATGGATTGTCATTAATTATTTTTATAGCTTCATCTAATGTATCAACACTCATTGAAACAAGTACAGGACCAAAAATTTCTTCTTTATAACATGTCATATTTGGCTAAGAGAAAAGCAAATATATTTATATATGTTTTTTAAATAAACAAAAAACAAAATGAAAAAATTTTAATTAAATTTACTTTAACATCATGTAAAATTGTTGGACCAACAAAGTTACCATTTTCATAACCAGGTACTTTAACATTTCGTCCATCTAAAACTAATTTTGCACCTTCATTTATACCAGTCTCAACTAATTGAAGAACACGGTCTTTAGCTTTTTTTGATATAACCGGTCCTAAATCAGCTCCTGCTTCATAACCAGCACTAATACGTAATTTTTTAGATCTTTCAACTAACTCTGGAATCCATTCACGTGCTTTACCAACAAATATTGCCGTGGATAATGCCATACATCGTTGACCAGCTGCACCAAATGCTGCACCAACAAGCTAAATATAAAAAGCAAGATTAAAAAAGAATAAACTCATCTCTTCCATATATACTTGATTTAATGCTTGTTCTTTATTAGCATCAGGCATAATAACACCATGGTTTTTGGCTCCCTGAAATTAAAAAAAATATATATATTTAAATAAAATAAAAAAAAAAGAACTTAATCATATTTACCATATTACATTGCACACGTTTACCATTTTTTGAACCACGTTCATATATGTAATTACCCTAAATCATAATTTTATGAATAAAATTTTATTTAAGAAAAAAAAAAAAGTAATTCGTACAGCTGTATCAGAACCAACAAATGATATAGCTCGAATATCAGGATGATCACAAATAAATGTAACAGCTTAAATAATCAAATACATATATAAACAAATAATTTTTTTTTTATTTTATTGTTTGTACCTTCATGTTGACCATGAATACAATTAACAACACCATCAGGTAAACCAGCTTCTTTAGCTAATTCAACAAGCATCATACATGCGCCAGGATCTTGTTCAGACTAATAATTAACTATGAAAATTTAAATATTATTTCATTTTAATTTTACTTACTGGTTTCATAAGCATCGTATTTCCACAAACAGTTGCTACCGGAAACATCTACATAAAAACAAAAATTAATCATAATTTTTTTTCTGTTTTATTTTTTTTTGTTCAATGATTACCCAAAGTGGAATCATTGCTGGAAAATTAAATGGTGCAATGCTACAATATAAAATTTTTATAAATTTTTTTTTTTTGTGTTTCTTAAATAAAATAATATATTTAACTAACCCAGCACAAACACCTAATGGTACTCGATAACTATGAATATCCATATCTTTTGCAATACTATGCATTGTTTCACCAGTTTGTAAAAATGTTACTGAACAACATGATTCAACAACTTGTAAACCACGTAAACATGAACCTTCAGCATCTGTTAATGTTTTACCTTGTTCTTTAGATATATTTGCTGCAACTTTTTTCTAAATATTTGTTTTTTAATTAATTCAATATGTGATTTTTTTTATAAAAAAAAAGAAAAGAAAAGAAAACTAACTAAATTCTTTTTTATAAGATCTTGATAACGAAACATGACTTGTTGTCGTTGTAATATAGTGGTTTTTGACCATGTACGAAATGCTTCTTTACAACTTTCAACAGCTTCATTCATTTCAGCTTGAGTACTTTTTGGTACTAAACCAATAACTTCATTTGTTGACTAAACGAACTAAATGAAATTTATCAATTTTTTATGAATAATAACATACTGGATTAGTAAGTTCAATCCAATCATTAGTTTTTGATTCCACAGCTCGTCCATTAATCCAATTTTTAACAGTTGGCTATTTAAAAATCGAATAGAAAAATCTTTTATTCAATTAAATTAAAATTAACTTACAGGTTTTGACGAAGCACTAGCACATCGAATCCAATTCGACGTCTAGATTAATTAAAACAAAAAACTGAATATAACATAACATATATAAAATAAAACTCACAGTAAGAGTTTTTACACCTGTTGTTTGAAATAATGAACCACATCGAGAACTAAAATTAATCATTTTCCTTCACTATATTCTAAATATATTGAGATCTAACAAAGAAAAAAACAAATAATATTTTGCCTATCTATTATCTCGATTTGTTGCCCTTGAAAAAGAAATAGGTAAAAATATAAAAGATAAAAAGTGGTAATGCCATATAAACAAATATACGCAAAATAAAACGAACGACGTTGAATCTACAACACACCCACTATTCCAGGTTACGATAAGAATTCACCAATAGATATCGATGAAGATCCAGCACCATACGTCGACAGGGCATTATTACTAAAGGAAAAGATTTATTGCTCGAAAAAACCACCAAGCAAAAAATCGTAAGAACAAAAGCATCATTGTAGAGGACAAAAATATCGATATGATAGACTTTAAATAACGAAATTCGACACAAATATATATCACTAAATCAAAATTTCTACTGCTTTCAAAGGTTATATAATGAAAGATAAATATCGAATCAATTATTTATTGAAGGTAAATGTTATCTTCTGGTGAAAAAGTTCTGAAATTTATTTTCAAATTTCAAATTTCAGGCTTAGAAAAGAAGCGTAATCTCATAATACAATTTTTATCTAAGACATATTATAATATAATTGATTAAGTATCATCACCTGTTGTGATTCCTTGTAAAAAACAATATTTTGCTTAATCAATAACACGTGTCCGGGTGATATCTAAGAAGCTATGCCACATGTAGAATTAAAGTCTCTATCGGTTGATATATAAATTCCATGCATTGAAGATACTTGAATGATTTCGAAATAAAATTTGTTTCTCTATTTATTAGTTCTATTCATTGATAAGATTTAATCAAAAAAAAAGAAAAAGAATATTTCTGCAGTATCTGCACTTTTAAAGATGGTACATGCATCTTTCTACCTTTTAGAAAAGTTCTCTTGCACTTCCTCTCACTTTTTTTAATTTCCTTTGCCACATTCTTACATGAAATTGATGTCAATCGATAGAATATTAAATTTTGAAATTATGACAACTGTTGAAATGATTCAGACACGGTTGATTTTAATATCAAGGTAGGCTATACAATGCGAGGATATCATATTGATGAGCGATTTTTTTTCTTTCGAAGTCGGTTTGATAAATAGAAATAATACCATTCGATAGAAAATTCAATTCTGTATCTAAAAGACGTATTTAATTTTTCCAAAAAAGGTTGAATAATTAAGAAATTTGACAGAATGAGTCTTATATAATTCAAGGATATTTTTTTCTTAATATCAACATTGTTCGCTTTCCTGCTTTCTAATTTCAAAGATATTATTCAATAATCTAATATCTATATAAATTTCTAAGCAATATGTTTCTTTGCTATCTTATCTATATTCATTATTTCTCTTTGTATGATGCTTGTCATGTATATTATAAATAAAGGGAAGTTTTCTTATTCTTATACAAATATTATATGATTGCTTATCTATTAAAACAAATAACCAATGTTCGAAGTGTAACAAATAGTTGAACATTAAACCATTGTTTATATCGTATAGAAAAGATAAGAAAGTAAAAAAAAAAAAAGATGTTTGCTATTGTTTATTTGTCTTTTAAATATTAACAATAATGAGTATGAATCATAATCGATGTATCAAACAACCATTGTTGAATGTATTAATGATCGTTCACAAACAAACAAAAAAATATCGATTGAATTAATGCCCAAAATTCGAAAAAAATACCTTTAACAATCTTAAATCAATTACAGCTCATAACTATCCAATGAACGCATTACGGGTACTCCGTTCCGGAGCTTCTGAAGAATAGCTCATCAGAAAAAATTGAAATTTTCGGAACAAGTAGAGCAAAAGTCGTCATAGATCCAAACTTTCCGAATGCTGTCTTCTACGAGATACTTGGATCACAGTGGCAAAAAATGGCCCACCAGCTCTTCGAGATGGTATGTTCGATCGAGCAAAAATTTTTTTTATTGGCACTAGACTGCTTGGCGTGGATATCTTTTTTTTTTTTTTTGATGATTCAAATAAAAAAGCTCACATATCAAAGATACCCTAAGAAAAGACACGCTTTTCTTGTGACAGCTATAAAATATCGACAGAGCAATATTTTTTGAAATCAAAAGAAATTTCCATCCTAAACATTGTATAGTATATGTGAAAAAAGTTTCAGCTCGATCGAACGTACTAGGCTGGAGAAACAGGAATGTTTCTATACTTGTTTTTATGAAAAACTTGGTTTACAAAAAGTGCAAAATAATGAAGGATTTTCACTAATTTAATTTCTTCTCGGATTTTTCAACGTTTAAAGAGAATTCTTGTATCTGAAAATGTGCTCAGTAGATAGGTACCACTTCAGAACATACACTGACCACAAAAGAAACAACAATTTTAGATTACAAGACGGAGAGGCATCCTAAAGCTGCTTTTATCCTTATTGATTTTTTATTGAATAAAATAAAAAAGAAAAACAAACATTTCGAGGCCATCATTGAATAAATATCTCATAATAAATTTCAAATAATGATCACAAGTACCTATGAAGATTGTTTATCATGCAATTTATTTTATGAAGATATTTTCATATTTAATGACATTTCAAATAGTTTCATGATAATATAATTGTTCAAGAAGAATTGACAACTCATGGCTACATCGTTTTTATAAAGAAGAACTCAATTTTATTATTATAAAGAATAGAAATAGGAAAATTACGTTTCTGCAAAAGCCAAAATGCTACAAAATATGTCAATAGATGAATGAAGACATATATTCTTAATTGAATTGAATATTAAAAATAACTCACATCAATTTTGTATACTATATTATTGAAAAATTCGACAGAAAAATCTGTCATATGTTTTATTAAGAAGAAAATAGAAATTTTGCTTATATAAGCTCTGTAAATTTCTTTTGTTAATTTGATCTTCTTATTTCTAATGAAGACATTGATTTGTGTTATTTTTTGTTTTTAAAACAAGTTTTAACATAAAGAAACAGATTGTCGTGATAGTTAAATATAATAAAATCATCATTCCAAATGAATGACATTATTCATATGAACGCATTCATTATGTCGAATTTATACTACTAAAATATTAAATGAATCCGAGATAATATATATGAAAAATATAATTTTATATGAAATTTTTTCTTTTATTTTAAGACAGAAACAAAGGATTTCTTTTTCTTATCTCAGAAATGCATTTCATAAAAATTTTATTGTGCTGATACAGGATGAATGTCGTATTTTATGACAAACATTGTAAAGAGTTGTAATTGCGTCTTATGAAAGTAGAAGATCCAGGATTATCAATTAGGAAGAAAATAACGGGAGCTTTCCCTTGTAAAAAATGTCGAACTTTCTGCAAAATCTTTTTACAATCTCCTGAGAAATCGTGATAGAAGGGGAGTTTTAGCTCTGGTCCAGATAGATTTTCATACGAAGACACTTTTTGCCGAATTGTCAGGCTCTTTCACCCTCAGAAACAATCGAGAACTTTGAGCAGATCTATGGTGCTGTTAGTGTCTACTTTTTTATCAGAATCAATAATTCGATGTGGTTCAGTCCTTTTTTTTTTGATTAAAAATAAAATTGATAATTGTTTGAAATTATGATTATTTCTTTTTTTTTTAAAGACATTGACTCATTTAAAATTTGTTGTTCTTGTAAGGTGAAATATCTATTTACTATATAGTAATTTAAGAAGCATATGTATTAATCAATGTTTATTTTATAGTATTCCATATTTCGATTGAATTCAACTAACTTCAACATTTCTTATTATTAAGACAAACTCCGATAAACAAGAGACAATATTTTTTTGTAAATCTGTCAATACTCAAATAAATTATTGAAAAATCTTCTATGTTAAAAAATCAGCTATCTCACGCCATCTGTTTGTTTTTCTGATAACTTAAAAATTACAGGTTATCGAATACAATAAAACTCATGGCAGTCGATTATTGATTGGAAGAAAAGCACCTTTTTTGTGTGTGTAACATTGGGATAACCTCAATAAAATTCTTTGTCTACCATTTTTTTGTCTCTCTTTCTATTCTGTCTTTCTGTCATAATTCAACTTGTATTACCTGTCAGAATACGCAATTGAATCAAAATACCCGAATATTCTTTATTTCGACATCAACAAGAACGAAAATTCATTCAACAAGAATTTAATAAATGGACAAAAAAATATTTTATTACAAATTGGTAAAATAAAAAAAAAGATTTAATTGAAAAGATTTTTTTTGTTCTCTACTAAGGTTTCGAAATAATATCAAAAAATCATTTTGAATATGATATTAATTTATTTAATCAAATAAATGGTTAGATTAAAATCATTTTAATCCAAATCATACTTGTTTATTTTGTCTTAAACAAAAGACTTATTTAAGAATGATACAAGATATTATTCACATACATCACATCATCAACAATTCTAATAGAATCAAATAATATTAATCGTATACTTAATAATATTATAATGATGGTGCAATTATTTTAAATATTAATAAACAACCAAAAGGTTTGAAGATTTACAAAGAAATAAAAAGATTTTTCTAGTCTTAATGTCATTAAACTATTTGTTTTAATTTCATTTTCAAATGAAATTAAAAGTAATAGATCATTTTAGTTAAAATGAATAATATAGAACAAATCATTACTTAAGCCCTATAGAGATCTAAGAAAAGTCTAAAAGAATTCATATTCATGAGTTTTTCTTCACGCTCGAGTTCAAATTCTGCATCACTCTGGCTCTCAATATGTCAGTCTCATGGAGAGTTTTATTGATACAAAATTTGGAAAGTTAATTCGAATCGTGATCTAAAGAATTGGCAATAGGAAAGACCAATAAGGAAAAAAATTATATCTCTGGTGAATGCTGACTCTAATCTTCTATAGTTTATTATTAGTGTATGAGCAAAGCAACTGCTATTCAATGTCATATAGATAATCTTGTTGAAAAATATCGTGATAATTTTATAAATGTAATAGAATATTTAGATAGTTTGTCGTTTACAGTTGCTAAACTGAAAGAATAACACTACTATTTCTTTCGTTGTTTTCTATCTCTTCACTTGTGTATGATCTATGTTACAATGCAGAGTTAGGCAAAATACTCGAAATACTCTAAAAATTGACGGTGGATAATGCCGTTTGTCAGTCTTTAAAATATTTCAGTTTTTCGTCTTGAAATTAATTCAGTGATGACTCCTAATATCATTTCAACAGTTTATTTTGCGACGTATATTGATCAAGTTTTCAAGTCACATTCGTACTCATAGAAGGATGACTAAATTTCTGTTGACCTTGTAGGAAGGTATGGATGTGAGTCAAAAAATTGTTCGAGAAGCATTGCAAAATAAGCCTTTGCGATGTTGTCAGGTGTTGCCACTGGATTGATTTCAACAAAGAAAAATAGCCTTATCCGCATTCATTGTTTTAGATAAAGTGTGTTGTATTAAAGTTGATGCCAGGTATCTATTTCTATCCTTCGAAGTTGAAACAAATAGCTAATTTCTTTTATCTACGATCTTATATAAAAGTGTACTTATTTATATTCGACAATTTTGCTGTAACAACATTGAATACATGTTCCGAAGTAATCTTACTCGAAATTCTCCTTCTTGAGTGCAGTTTTCGTTGTACTCCGATACGAAAAAGTCCGTACTTGCTCACTTCAGTTACAATGTTAGTATTATGCTAAAAATAAAGAATATCTTGTTAATTGAAATTTTCGATCTTTCTCTATAGCACACTATCTGAAGTGTTTTATGATATTTTGTTTAAAAAAATTGACTAATATATCCGTAACACAAGAAGAAACGTCCACCACTATAGGCTTTCTCTAATCTCCATAGGGCTTACTTAATAAAATAAGATTCATATTAAAAGTACTTCGTCACTTTACGAGATCTTTGCGTTAATCTAGAAATATTTCAAATTGTTTGTCAGTTTTTTTTCATATGTTCCATAGAGTAAAGACATACATATACAAATCGATGACCTTAATTTTTTTTTGCTTCAATATATTGTCTCAACATATGCATATATATTTCGGTTGTATATAATAAATATAAATAAAACTCGAAGAATTTGTTTTTGTCATTAACAGTTTTATATGACATTGAAATAAATATTCAGATTATATTAAGTCCCAAGATATTCTCAGAAAAACTACATGATAAACTCGATAACTCACACTATCATTACTTTCGATAATGATACCTAGTGAGTTACTTTATTGTTTCGATTGTATTCATTGTACACTGAATATATGTTTAAGTGGTGATCATAACACAAATGAAAAAGATGCACACATAATCGAGGTCAACACTAAACGAGATATTATACCGGGAAGAAAAAAAAATGTGAGAAATGAACCGTAACGATCATTGACCGTTATAAATAAATCCAGGAAGCTATTAAAAAAGGTAATGTAGTAGAATCGAGTATTGATAAGAAGAGATCCGATCGATCTATTTTTATGGGTGGACAAATAATTGCTGTACATTCATGCGTAAGATTGTACGCTCGGATAGTTCTATTTTTTATGTTTTCAGAGATATAAATCTTTGTTTTTTTGTTATTTAAGTCTATCTTCGTGATAATATAGACATATATTTTGTAATGAACTTAAGCATCTTTATTAAAAGAAAACTTCAAATTCTTACTCTCTTTATTTATCTAGCATGACAAATAAATAACTTCGTCATTATCAAATTCTTCTTCTTCATCATCACCACGTGTATCTTCAACATGTTCATTATTCATTCACACGAAAAATACGAAAAAATCTAAAGTCAACCAATTATCAAGCCATATTCTTAGTTGACAATCAAAAGAAATAATTATTGGTATTGATAGTAAATAAATTAATACGAAACGAGGCCAATATCGTTATTATGAAACTGAACACTTAGAAAAAAACCGTAGCAACTCATTTTAAGCAATAAAATATCACTACATGAAGCTGGATCTTATTTTGGTGTACCACATTCAACAGTAAGTTTTTGTAAAATTTTATGAAATTAACAACAAGAAAAAAAAAATTTTATTCGATCTAGTTGGAATATATAGATATCTAATATTTGTACGAAGGTGTCATAGATTGAAAGAGTACTTCCGGTTCTATCGTTTAATATCTAATTAAAGAATTTGTTTTTTTCCTACTGGTCGATATTTGTTTAAAGATGTACTCCATGCTACTCAGAAAGAGAAATGCTTCCATTTCATATCCTATCGATTGTGCTCTGATCAATGATAGACTTCACTTTCTTTAATTTTAAGTTCGATCCCGCTTTATAAATGAACAACAAACGGCTGACCATACCGAGATGCTAATAGAGTATATTTTCATTCTCTAATGAAATAGTTAAATATTCGATAGAGTCAACAGTTTTAAAGAGAAATCTAGCATCAAGGTTATTTTCATTGTTTTTAATACCAAAAAAAAAAATTCCGAACTGAGTATCTGAGATAATACACTGAATAATTTTCTGCATGTCTACGATGAAAGATTCAATTCAAAGAGAGAAAAATACATTTCAACGTTTTGATATAATCTATGAATTAATAGAATAAATCATGAAGAAATAAACATTTTGAAATATGATTTTAAACTTTTACAAAAAAGACAATTATCATTGAATATGTTAAGTATTTTTTAGATGATGACAATGATAAATTATCTTTTGATTGTTGATCATATGAATGGTAAAACTATGCATATTCATAACATGAATATTGAAAATAAATTCGATGATGAAAAACTTCAATTATATATTTTATTTGAATTTGAAATGAATTGATTTTTAATCTGTTTTTTAGTCATTTTATCATTTCTATAAAACAAATTACACAAAATAGTTTATTTTTAATAAGATACATTTTTTGTTGTATGTATGTTTTACTAGTCAAAACAAATAAACAGAGCTGAGTTTATTAAAATATTCCATGAAGAACAAATGAATCTTCTTTTTTTTTTTAATATAATATTTGTAAATTCATATTGTAAATCTACGTGTGTATAATTTTTATTTATTGGTATTTAGATATTTAGTATTTATTTTATTGTTAAAATTTGTATTAATCAATGATGCTATTAAATAACAAAGCAATAAAAATTTCATATTATATTTTGTGTAATCAAAACAAAAAAAAATGAAAATTTTTTATTTTATTTTTATAGATTCAATGGATAGTCATTCGAGAAGAAGAAAGAAATTATTATTCCATTTGACGAATTGAAGAAGAAGAATACAGGATTTTTATTATCTTTTTTTTTCCCTTAACCTCGCGCTTTCTAATGTTAATCATAATTCATTTTTCATGTTATGTTTTCTTTTTTTTTCTATCTATACATGAATAAAACTCATTTCAGATTGTTAATTTAATTCATCTTGTTAAATAACATGGCCGAACATCGTTATTCAGTTGATTATGCTAAACTTGGAACATCAGCATGTAAAAAATGTAAAGCAAAAATTGCTAAAGGTGAAATACGTATTGCTAAATTAACACCTAGTCCATTTTCGGAAGGTGATATGATGAAAATTTATCATCATGTACAATGTATATTTGATTCATTTCTTCATGCACGAGCAACAACAAAAATTATTGAAAGTTCAACTGATCTTGATGGATGGTTAAATATAAGTCCACTTGATAGAGAAATTATTTTAGAACATATTAAACGTGTTCAAGAAGCAAAAGCTAATAAAACAACAACAACAACAAAATCACCAACAAAAAAACCAACAAAATCAGTTGCTTCACCAACAAAAAAACCAACAAAATCAGTTGCTGCTGTAATTCCAAAACCAACAACAGTTACACCAATAAAGAAACCATTATTACCACCAACAGCATCTGCTTCGAGCGCAAACGACGATGATGATGATGATGAAATAACAATTGATAATGATGATATTGAAATTATTGATAAGAAAAAACCAATTGAAGAAAAAGAAGACACAATAGATACAAAGCCAACAACAACAAATGAAGTTCATATTTCAATAAATGATGATCCAAAACATCCAGATAATTCATTTCGACAATTTCGTGGTCTTTGTACGAAAATTGCTGAAATAAGTGGACATTTAGCTAAAACATCTATTGTTGAACAATTTATTACTTATGGTAGTGATGGTGAAAGTTATAAAGGTGAGAATATTAATAAAAGTTTATTGATATTGAAGATAAAAGATTCTATTTTAAAAGCTAAAATAAAATTCATATTTTGTCAAAGTATTTACTATATTGAAATCTTAAAATTGAAGTTAACAAGGGAAACTTCTCAAATGATTAATTGTTATGGAGTTTGGACTATGTGCATCATGTAGATTCTAATTAATTATGAATATACTGAAAACACTTCGGGTCGTTAACTTATTACTGCTGAGATGCTGCATTTTTTTACAGCATTGTTTAAATCTTAATGAGAATAATTTATTGTGAAATTTTCAGATCTTTTGATTCGCTTCTATCCTGAAATTAGAACATTAAATCTGCCTGTGTATATAAGCAATGAAATTCGAAAATGAGATTTCCTACTGTTCCTGGAGTGAAACCACGCTATACCACTTAAAAAATACTGTAAAAATGAAATATCTCAACAGCAATGAGTTAAGAACTCGAGCTCTTCTCAGGGTATTCATAACTCATTGAGGCCTACGTAATATACATAGGCTCAACTCAAAAGTGATTAATCATTTGGAGGACTTCTCTCGTAAGGAATAATTTCTCAAGAGAAAAAAAAAACAAAAGTCAATCAAATAATCTCATATGATCACAGTTCATATCTGAAGATCACCAAAAATCTTGTCATAGTTCAATGAAATTTAAAACTGAGAAACTATTTATGATATTTAAATTGGATATCATTACAAAAACAAGTTTTGTTTTTGACTTATGAATGTATGGAATTTGAATATCTAGAATTTTATCATCTCCTCGAGAAAAAGAATTTCATTTCAGTTATTCAAACATAATTAATAATTTGAAATCGAAAACAGATGTTTCTAATTCTTTTCTTGAATTAGTAGAATGAATATTCTTCTTTTATTTTAGGTAATTTAAGTCTATTATTTCATCTTCTCTTACCAAGTAAAGGTTATAAATCAATAATTTATAATCTAAAATCCAAACAATTATGTAAACTTTTTTCAATAATTTTTCATGAAAATGTAAGTGCAATGATTCAAAAATGTGAAGAATGTGGTGGTAAGAAAAAATATACTTAAATAACAAATAATGAAGAAAGAAAATAAATCGATTTGTTTTTTTTTTTTCTTCTTTAATTCATTAGATGTTGCTGAAACTATAAGTGAATTTTATTCATCAACTACACATATAAAACCACTATCAAAAACAATGTTATCAAATTATGATATTGATAATTATTTACATGAATTAGGTCAAGTAACACGTGAACAAGATCAAATACAATTATTACGTAAAATAACTGAAAAATCAACTGTTAATGATTTACGTATGTTTATTCGTCTTATTCAAAAAGATCTTGTACATATCAAATATTTATTTGATTTTTTTCTTTTCTTAAAATCTATTGATTTTTTTTCAATTTTTTTTAGAAAATTAATGCAGGTCCAAAACATATTATTGATAGTCTTGGTCCAAATGCTTATGAAAGTTTTCAAGCAACAAATGATTTAAAATCATTTATTAAACGTTATTTAGAACATAAAAATTCAATCGATAATGGTACACAACTTAATAAACAATTATCAATTAAAATTGAACTTATGATACCAGGTTAGATATTTTTTTGTTTGTTTGTAAAGCACGATTTACAAAGGAGTGTTGAAATATAAAATTAAAAATTTGGAGCTTCCTCTTCTACACAGATGGCTTTGCAATAGCGGTTGCATCGTATTTCATATTGTAATCCTGCAAGAATTGGTCTAATAGCTTTTTAAATATAAAAGAAAAAGAAAATTTTGGTTTTTTTTGCTTATATTTTGAAGTTCATCCAATGCTTGCTGAACCATGTAAATCCGTTGATTTTGCATTTAAACGTTGTCCAAATGGTTTTTATGCTGAAGTAAAATATGATGGTGAACGTTTACAATTACATAAAGATCAAACAAATAAATTTAAATTTTTTTCTCGAAGTTTAAAACCTGTTATTGAACATAAAATTGAACAAATAAGTCAATATGTTTTAAAAGCATTTCCAAAAGGTGAATCATTGATACTTGATGGTGAAATTTTATTAATTGATAGAAAGTAAAAAAAAGATTTTATGAATAGATTTTTTGTTTTTGATTTTATTTAAACATTGTTTTTTGTTTTTAGAACAAGAAAACCATTACCATTTGGAACACTTGGTGTGCATAAAAAGAAAGAATTTACAGAAGCTAATGAAGCTTTTTTCATTTTCGATTGTCTTTATTATAATGGTCAAAGTCTTTTACGTAAGTTATTAAAAAATTTATTTTTGACATTATGTTGAAATTGTCGGATATTTGAACTCATATTTTCGGGCATATAGAATCTCAAAAGGAGTCGAGTTTTAGAGAGTGATGATTGGAAGGAAAATTTGTATGACTAGAAGTAGATGTTATGATTCGAAGAATATCATAAAAATTTGAGTGAAAAATTTTTCCTTATATATTTAAAGAAGTTTAATTTCAATTATTCATTAAAAATGTTTTTACTGTCGGATGATTTATAGAGTTTCGTTTATATGTAATTTTAGCACAAAAGTTGAGAAGTTTTAATGCATGAATTATTTAATAAATCGTTTTTTCTTTTGTACTTTAGACAAGACATTAACAGAACGTCGAGAAATTCTTACTGAACATATGAAACCAATTGAAAATCGTATTCTTCTTTCGGAATTAAAAACAATCAATAAAAAAAGTGATCTTAAACATTTAATCAATTTTACAATTGCCGAAGGACTTGAAGGTTTAGTTCTTAAGGTAAATGTTTATTTTATACGTAGGAAAAAGATGACGATAAACATTCTTAAAAAAGTCAAACCCAATGTTTGAACAAGACTTTTTTTTACAATCAATTGTTTCTGAGGCATTAAAAAATTTATTTTGACTTACGTACTCGTTCCTATGGACTTCTGAAGCAGAGTTAAGATCGTGTCGTCCATAGATAGATCTAATGGTTCTTAGAATATCCTTTAAAGTTTCAGCTGAAAAGAATGTTCTTTTCTTGAGATATTGAATTTTCAAGTAAACTCAATTTTGTGATATGTCTCTAGTAAACGACTATTTTTTGAAAACTCAATATCTTAATAAAATAACATTCTTGTCAACTGGAAGTTTGAGAATATCGTACAGTCGGCACCAAATACTGCCTGGCGATGAGTCCTTTTATGCTGTTTCTAGTCGTAATGGAACGTCCTTGTAGGCTCTCAATATGAGTTCAAACGGGATGTATCAGTTCTGGTGGTTCTCTTGTTAGTATCTTTAATTAATTTTTATAAAGACAATAATCATTTAATGTATTTGTTATTTCAAAATTGTTGAATTGATTTGACTTTTACATATTCATACGAATGTTTGTCTAACTGTTCGAGTGTATTATTTTTAAACAATATTTTTTTGCTTAAGAATCCTGATGGAATCTACGAACCAAATAAACGTCATTGGCTTAAAGTTAAAAAAGACTATTTAATGGAAGGTACAATGGCTGATACAGCCGATTTAGTTGTCCTTGGTGCTTATTATGGTACAGGTAAAAAAGGTGGTTTAATGAGTGTTTTTTTACTTGGTTGTTATGATTCAAAAACTGATCAATGGTATACTGTGTAAGTAATCATTGAATCGTATGTCGAACCGTTTTATTTTTTTTTTCTTTTGTTCTTTTCAGAGCAAAATGTGGTAGTGGTTTTGATGATGCAACATTAGAAAAACTTCAAATTGAATTAAAACCAAATATGACAAAAATATCAAAAAATCCAAATCAAATACCTAAATGGTTGAATATTAGTCGTGATCTTATACCAGATTTTATTGTTATTGATCCCAAAAAATCACCTGTTTGGGAAATAACTGTAAATATTCTTTCTTTTTTTTCTTTTGATTGATCTATTACAATAATTTACTATCAAAAACTTACTTTTTTTCTCAGGGTGCTGAATTTTCTAAATCAAAACAACATACAGCAAATGGTATTTCAATTCGATTTCCTCGTATAACAAAAGTTCGTGATGATAAAACATGGAAAGAAGCAACAAATCTTGATTATTTAACTGTACTTTTTGAAAAATCAAAACCAGCAAAAAAAGAAAATGATGATGATGAAGACGAAGAAAATCTTGTATGTTAATATTAAATAAAATAAACATCTCTCAAAAAAGAAATCTTTTTTTTTTCTTCTATAGTTTCATTTTGGTGATACAAATAACAATAATAATAATAATAATAATAATAATAATGATAATAATAGTCCACAAAAACCAACACCATCTTCAACACCAACTAAACGTAAATTACTTGAAATTGAATCTGATGATGAAATTGAAATACAACCAAAACCAAATAAAATTCTACGTAAATCATTACCAAATAGTTTACTTAAACTTAATTTTCCAAATATATTTGATAATCAATTTATTTATTTATCATCATCATTACCAATGGATGAATATAATAATTTAAAACGACATATTGAAGCATTTGGTGGTAAAGTACTTTCACCTAAAGATATTGATAATGATAAACAATTATTACGTATAACACATTGTGTTGGAGAAAAAGATGCAACATTTGATAAAATTGATTTAATTAAAAAAAAAGTTCAAACTAATGTTACACATATATCATTACCAACTGTTTATGTTTGGAAATGTATTGCAAATAAAACAAAACTTTAAAGACTTTCTATGTAGATACTTTTCTTTGTATAAAGTAAAAAATAATCCCGGAAATTTTTGTGTTTTTTTTTTGTGTAATTTGTGAATAGAATTTTTTCTTTTGTCTTTGGTGTTGTGATATTAGTTTAAAAAAAATTAAACAAAGTATACTTCAAAAAATTTTATAAAAATTTTTTGAATGGAAATCATTTTGTTTTTAGTTTTAGGAATTTTTGTTTTCATCCTTTTGATTGATAATCTAAAATAGACTATGAAGAAAATAATATATGCTATAGATAATAAAGAAAAATGTGTTAGAGACATATCATAGAATATGATCGATGTTCTTAACATAGTAATTTAGGTGGCATTAGAACGTTTTTCTCCTATTTCTGATTAATAATATTCTTTTTTTATTTGTATCATTACTCTATATGAATAAATACAATGTAATCCTGACTTTTGTGTAACAATTATCGTTTGGTTTGATTTTCTTTATTATATGATAAATTAATCTATATATATATATTGTTCAAAGCTTGACAGTAAACTATGAATTAAGAAACGTATGACATTCAAAAATTACATATAATTGAACCATTACATATTCCGAAATCAAAGGATTCTACTGATGAAGTATTTGTGAGATTTTTGTTTTTTTTTCAAAATTTTTCAACTTCACATAGAATTGTTTTTGTTTTATATATAACTTTTTTCTTCTACAAGATGTACTCCATAACCGAAGAAAAATTTACAATTCATATATGATTCAATTTATTTTTAAATATAATACGTAAAAAGAATTCATCATAGTTATGAATAATGAATGGCTTTAAAGTAAAATATTTGTTTGTCCTTTTACTACTAATGATCAAATGTTCTTTTGTTTTCATTGCAGAAATTTAAAAGTGTTCATTATATTTTCTACGTTATTATGTTTAATGAATGAATATATCTTTAACTATTATCTCGTTTAGTAGCAAATTCATTTTTGTTGTAGTATGATGCTAGCAATAATAATTCATACGAATAGATTCTGAATAATGATCAATTGATGAAATTATTGATAAACTTTCAAAAATATGTCAATTAGTAATTGATATAAATTAAATTTTGCTAATAAATTCTTTTTTTCTTTTTGTTTTGAGAATTGAATCAATAAATGTAAATATATTTTAGAGAAAAAAAAAATCATGAACGATCTTATAATAATAATAATATTAATAATAATAATAGAAAAGGATGAGAAGACATCATTAGAATTTTACATTGTTCATCATAAACAAAAAACCTTATATATATGATTATAATATAAACAAAATGAATAAATCTGAAAAGTTTCTCGTCATATTTCTCTATTTTGCCTACATTATTCAGATTAAAATTTCTTAATACATAATTAAAAAATTATATGCGAATATATTACGAAATTTACACGATTGATAAAGCTGTCACAAAATTATATAATTTATGACTATTAATGTTGATGAAGATAATTCTAATAAAATTATTAATTCAAAATGAAAATTGGAGCTTCTTTTTTATGTTTAAATAAGTGCAAAAGTCTTTGATCAAAAAATATATTTTTTTTTTATTTACATAAAATACATCGTAATATGATGCATAATATATTCAAGAACAATACTTGCTATTTATAAATTTTTTGTAGTAGGCTACATTATTTCCTTTTTTTTTTGAATAAAGTTCATCTTTAGAAAAAAAAACAATTAACTTTTCTTTTTTTATATTGTATTTTCTATTTATATTAGAAAGATAATTTACCTTTTGGAAAAATTTTTCTTAATTTACATATGTTTAATTGAAGTTTTTTGTTTTAAAACAATTATTCATAATGAAAAACATAATCACAATATGGAATAAAATTTAAAAAATAAACAGATTTTAATAATCGAATGTTATTGACATATTTTTCTATTTAAATATCTGTCATGTTTATGTGTAGAATTTAATTTCATCATCTAGACAAAGAAAAGAAACTTGAGATCAATAGTCTACATGTTTTAATGAGTTTATTTAACCCTTTGGTTACTAACGACGCATATATGCGTCATGAACTTAACTCTCATTTGAAATGAAACGAATGTCATCACTTATAATGTACATTTATTAGATGTATTTGAATGAATGTCAACGGCAGGCAACCGAAGCTTTCTACATCATTATTTTGTTATGGTTCATGCTAGACTTCTGCGGTAAGAAAACACAAACATGTGTGATTTACAACTACTTTCTATTACGTATGTTTATCTTTTGTTATTAATCAAAAATTTAATAAAATTTTGCATGTTTAAATATTTAAAAATTGTTGACAATGTTCTTAAAATAAAAATACAGATATAATTTAGAATTTAATAAGAAATTTTTTTTTTGCAACTTTGATTTTTTTCCCGTTGTATTTTCAAAACTCAATATTTTCATCATCGATTCATATATGTGTTCCATCTCAAGATAATCTTTACATATTATGATATGAAAAAAAAAAAATAATACTTGGAATTTTTTATTACTATATCCGAGAGATAATGAATACTGTTATATGAATAATGTAGATTAATATGAAAATCTAACTCGCATAAGAAAAATTATGATGACATTAAGATGAAGTCTTCTTCAATCGAGAAGACTCTTCAATAAGATTCGTGCATTTTAAATAAATGAAAATAATTGTAAGTGCTAATTCTTCATGAAATACTCAGTTATGATTGAAAGGAAGTTATTCAACATCACTTTTGGAAAAAAAACAAATCCCTTGTTTTTTTTAATTAATCAAGATTTGATCTCGGTAATGGACGTTTTTAAATAGAAATCTATGATTTTTGAAACTAAAAGGGCATTATAAAAATCTCATAAAAAAAAACAGACATTTCTTTTTACAATCTTTTCTTTTTATTTTTTAATCATATCTGTAATCGTTTTCATACTTGTCATTGCTGATATATAACCAGTGTGGCAGCCTGAAGCAGCCAACATTGGAAGCGTGGGTAGGAGAATCGCAACGCTTTGCAAAGGGAAAGTATCTTTCTTCTAAGATAATGCAAAACAAGAAATTCCAATTCTGCTAGGGAAAAAAACAAAAACATTCACATGGTGGCGGATGTATTACACCTCCGGCACACCCCATCTCGTATTCGAGTCACCACTCTTTAGAGCATAGAGAATTTGTTTTCGATTTTTTTTTTATTTAATTAAATTCTGTTTTTTTTTTCAAATCAAATATTTACTGTGATAGATAAATATGTTTATTATTATAGATTTTAATGTACGTTTTAAGCGTGACTTCTTTTTTTTTTTCTTTTTGATGGAAGTCACATATTTTCACTAGATAATTATGTTAATATGATAGTCATCTAACATAAGATTGGTAATATCTCATTTTTCAAGTATTATATACATCTATATAATTAATAGTTATCATGAACTACTCTTTAGTCATAACGAGGTATGCCACTCATTTAATTTTGTTGTCCTTGATGCATATTTATTATTACAACATATTATTTAATCAAAAAGTAAGATTAGAAAACATTCTTCTGTTATATTAAGATTGAATAGATTTTGATGAATTACTTGGAGAATTAGTCAAGATCGAAATGGATAGAAAGTGTCTATGTTTTCTTTCTATCGATTGGTTGATTATTGATTACTGTTTTTTCTTCTTGACATTTCTATCAATCAATCAAATTGTATTGAAATAGATTAGAAGTACATTGGTTTCTTTATTTTTTCATCTAAACAGATCGTAAAACAGAAATAGAGAAATATACATAATTATTTTCTTTATTTGAATACGGAATAAAAAAAAACTAATAAACATGCATGTAATGTTCTTATCGTGTAATTATAAATTTATTATCAATGTGCATAATACTATGACAAAGAAAGACGAAAGAGTAAATAAGAACGACGGCAAGCATAAGACAAAAGAAAAGGAAATTCAATCAGTTCCGAAAAACGATCTATTCTTCATATCACAATATTTACTATTTTTTTTTATACAAAAGTTAGAAGGAAATTGACACAATATAGGGCATGTGCAGCCATCATTATTGGTAATTACGTATTTGATTGTGGGAATTTCTTTTGTTAATTTTTCTGATTAAAAAGTACGATGAATAAATCGTTCAATACACGTATATGTGATGCTTCTAGAATATTTATTTGACTATCTACATTTTCTTATTATTATTTTTTTTCTTTTTTATTCTTATATAAAGATGGATTTTTATCTTACAGTTGAGTTTTCTTTTCTTTTTTTTTTGTCTTATTAATATTATTATCAATTCATATTGGCATTATTAAATAATAATATTATTAAATCGAATAATGAAGAAAGTATTAATAAAAAATGAATTTTATTCATTTTTAATGAAAAGTTTTTCTTCTTAATTAGTGAGAAAAATATTTCTTTTTTTTTTTATTTTTCAATTTATTTTAAAGTTTGTTGAGGTAGGTAGTATGTTCTTGATAAAAACAAAAAAAAAACATTTACATTTACTATTTAGTTTTAAATAAAAGTAAAAATACAAAAAAAAAAGTTAAATTTTTAGAAAAATATCAAAACACTTCTCATGTTTTTTTTTTCTATTGCTGATTTTTATTTGCTTTCATTTAAACAAATCTTGTAGAATATTCTATTACAATAATTATTATACTTAAAAAATTTAATTTAAAATCAATTAAAATCTACATTTTGCTTTTTAATTATTGATAAATTTATTCATTTCTTTTTGATTTACAAGGAAATGGGCAATCAACTTATGTTGATAATGTATGTATGAGTAATTATGTTTCTATCATACGTAATTTCTATGAAAGTTAAGCATTGTATGATGTTGACCTTTATAATTCTAGTGGAATTCTTTTATTAGTTTTTTAAGGTTGATTCTATTATCCCTAGACTGATATTTACTACCATTAACATTATAGAAATTTAATACTTACATATTCAGTTGGATGATATTATAAACATATCTATTATAAAATGTGATGTTATTAGTTTTTTCTTTTATATTTGTCTACTAGGTATCTAAGATTTCCTTTTTCTGTTATGTAATTTGAAAAACAAAAACGACAAATAATGTCACGTTGATAGGAAAATATGTTGTTAATCGTCTTGTTTTTTCATGAGCTTTTATTTATTAATGCGAAATGATAGGAGTAACATTGCATGTACGAAGAGTCGATATTAACATAGATATATGAATTATTTCATTTTGGATAAGGCTTATTATTTGTTGTTTGGATTTTTTTTTCTCAATCTTCTTAGAAATCTTAATATTAATGATTTCATGAAGACACAGATTCGAAAGATAGATAATAATTTAATGTGACAAGGAATGTGTCAAAGCTAAGAAAAGAATATTATATAAACATCAAATATGTCTGTTTTTTTTTCTTTTTCTTCTTCTTCTTCTTCTTCTACTTTGGCCGAGTTATTAATCTCTGAGATGAAATTTTTTTGCTTTGATTTAATTGAAGAGAAAAAATGGATTTTAGAAATTCTAATAGAACATTTTTTCTTATTGTTTAATATACTTAATATCAAAGTATATGCTGTTTTCATCTTTTAGATCATTATATATAAGTAGTCATAAAATGCGTCATTTAACATATCTTTATAATCAAACTAATTATCTTCAAGAAAAAAGTTTATGTAACTTTATTGTTAATTATAATAATCATCATACATAAAGATCAACTATATTTTATAAAACGAGAGCTTTATTATGATATAAATTCTCTAAGAGCTTTTTGTTTTGTTCTTTTTTTTCTTCAAAGTCATAAAAATTATTATTATTATTATTATTATTATTATTATTTATGGCTAATAATCAATTAGATATTAATTCATTACCTATTTATAAATTATTTTTTGATGATATTGAAGAAATATTTCTTAATACAGTATCATTTCGTGTTCTTAATATATTATTTTTAATAACATGTTTATTTACTATTGGAATATTAGTTCTTCTTTTTTATCGATCACAAGAACTTTTTTTAACTAGTCTTATTCCATTTATATATACGTTAATATTCTATGATTTTATTCAATTATTATCGTTAGTATTATTAAAATATAATGCAACTGAATATTTTCTTAATCAATTATGTCGTTGGCCATATTATTTAAAATCTTCATCGGATGCTGGTCAATGTTTAACAATAATATTTATATTTGCTTTAAGTCGTTATCATATACGATATTTTATAACACATAATAATTTATCTAATACAAGTCATATTCATTCTCGTGCATTAGTATTTGTTTGTTTATTATTTATTGTTTATGATAATAATTGGATAACACATTTAAAAGTTGAAAAAGTACATTTAATAACATTAAATGAAACAAAATATGAAATTAATGTTCAAGAATTACCTATATCATTATATGATATAACAGAAATACAAATGCATTCTCATCAACGTTTTATAACTGATCTTAATAAATATTCACAAGGTTATGAAAAAAATATAATTATACAAAATCAACAAAAAATAACTAAAGATAAATTTATACATAATAATAAAGATGGTTCAATACACGCAATAATTATAAAATTTCCTTCGGATTATTTTCTTAATACAATAAAAAATCGTACAAAAAGAATATTAAAAGATCTTGAAGAACAAGAACAACAAGATATATTAAATCAAACAATAGATGAAAATGAATATAATAATTCATATCGTATTAATCGTTGTACATATGGACAAACAAATTTTTTTTTAACAAACTTTCTTTCATTAATTCATTCAATATGTTATTTTATATTAATATTATATTATTTAATAATTATTTATGCATATAAAATAACAGATACATCAATTAATTATCATAAACAATTTTATGAAAAATCATTTAAATTTCGAAAAAAAAAATCAATCGAACGTCATAAACAATTTATATTATTAACGCATTTAAAACATTTTTTATATATTATTATTTATTTACATACATTGTTTACATTAATTCGTCTTATTTATGTATGTTCATTAACAATAATATTATGTTTTGTTGAAACACCATTTAAATGGTTACCAATAAAAATATTCTTTTATTGTCTTTTTTTAATAAGTTATTTTTCCATTCCATTACGTATGAGTTTATTATTTATTTTTTGTTTTTTAACACAATTTTCAAAATATATACGATCAATAATATTTTATTTATTTCATACTAATTTACGTTTTTCATGGAAATTAGAAAAACCAACAATATGTTTTCGATTACGATTTACACCATATAATATTAATTCAAATCAAAATGAACAAAGAATTAATTCATTAGTACTTGATTTATCATCATCAATGATTGAAGATCAATCAACTATAATACCACAAGATTCAATTGTTATGTATAATGAAAGTAGTGGTAGTTATAATGGTGTAACTACAACTATTCTAACATCACCAAATATATTTGTCAACGAAACAACATCACCTGTATGTGCTATGACTAAACTGTGATTTGTATTCATTCGTTGTTTGTTGTTTCTTTTTGTGAATAAAAAAAAAGAAAATTTCGGTTCATAAAATGAATCATATTTTAGTTGACAAGCCTATAACTACAATTTAGTTAAATTATTCAAAATCTGAATATTCTTATTAAATGTATTTAAAATCAATGTTTATTTGGTTTTTTTTTTCATTTCAAAAAGAAGTTTATTTTAATTAGGAGATATAATATAACTAATAGAAATAAAATTATTTCAAATAATTTAAATGAAAAATTCGATGATTATAATTAGAAAACTATGTAACTATTTACAGTAAATAAAAAAGAAAAGTCGTGATGTTTTGTCAAACTTTTATGAGTACAGAAATATCAATGTCGATTGTCTAATTAACCATCAAAAACGTTAATAATATTTGAAAATTAGATAAATACTGTCTGTCGTCTTCTATAGAATAATTCCGTGATATGATATGTCATTATTTACTAGAGTTCCGATAGCACTGTGACGTTTGTACAATTAATCTGAAGTTCTAAAATAAAAAACAAAAAATATCACTTCGAACAGAAGAGTTATGTGATTGGATATTGAAGTAAAACTTTCTTTAGATTTATTATTAGAAATTAATTTCTTTAAGAATTTCATTTCTAAATGGAAGGTAATCGTTTCTTATTTCATCTTTATTTTTTGATAGTTTACATGAAATCATCAATATTTTTATCATAATAAGATGTCATGATTATCAAAAGGACGATAATACTACTTTACTAATTACTAACAAAAAAAAAGATTAGAAAAACATCATTCACAGTTTACTTATATAAATTGCAGTGGATATGGTATTCATTTTTTATAAATGATAATTTCTCCATTTGACTTCTGTCAAAGCTTTAGAAAAAAATTACTTCTGTTAATTTTACTGAAAAGCTTTTTATTTATATTTGATGCTTTTTAAAAAAGTATTATTAAAGATAAATAGTTTTTTGACACCTGCAAACAATCGTGTCCAGCTTTTTTTTAGAAACTTTGCCATTATAGTTCATCAATTATAGAATATATTAGATAGAAAACTTTCTTGGTTATTAAATGTACTATCTAAACTCGAGATAATTGCTTAATATTGTACAAAAAAAACGATACGTTGTTATTAAACTTTTTTCTAACATCTTACATTGTGTAAGCAATTCTGTCACTGTCGATAGATTGATATATATCGGATAAAGCAATTAGTCTCGAATAATCGTAGGTCAAATGAATTTCTATATAATCTCCAATGATTTTTTGTTTTTAGAGAACTAGTTGGTTTTAATAAAACCATTACTTTTGAAGATGATTGTATGTAAACTCTCTCTATGCAATATTTCAAACTTAGAAAATTTGAATTCTAATCAAGATTGAGATAATCTTTTTTTTTAATTATCAGATTGTGTTTGAAATAGAACATTACTATAATTGTTTTAACATGCGTTTTTGATTGTCAATAATTTGGAGAAGTTATTAATTATTACTTTTCAAATGTTTAATGAAAAGATCGAATCACATTCAACAAACGATCGTTTCTATAGCCTCAAAATGCTTTTGTACGAATTTGAATACTATATGACGATTAGTTTGAATGGTTTCTCATCAGCAATGGCTGATTTTTCAAACCAGACTTGCCGATGATGATAGTCAGTTTAATGTTTTTCTATGATTTATCAAAGGTGACTTTTGCTATTATTTCTAAGATAACGAATTAAAAGAGCAAATTTCTACATTACATTTAGATGTACAGTGAATCAGGAGCGTAATCATCAGTGTCCAATGATAGTCACATAGATAGTTTTTTCAAAGATAGATCGTTGATGAGATTTTATCCAAATGCTTTCATTGTCGAATAATTAGCTTAAGGATCACCATCTATGTATAAGAACGAACTGAGTAGATACAATTCGACGCACATCAATAAAGCAGTTATGTACATGAGTATATCCTTAAGCCTCCCCTCAAAAATCGATGTTGGGCCAGGAACATTCAAATCACATGAAATTTTTAGGACATGTTGGGATTGTAGTGGAACGGCTATGGTAAAATGTTCAATCCTATATTATGACCTTTGAAGAAGATATTCAACAAGCAAGAGTCAAAAATAGCTCATTTGACAACCCAAAAATCTCGGTGGATCTTCATTCTATAGATTTGATTTTTCTTTTGATTGAACGAGCATGTCCAGATGCAGGCAATGACAGATCTCTTCTTTTTAAATTGTTATGTTTTAAGGGGAGATAGTGGATGAAAAGTTCAATGAATCAAAAACCTCTCAAAAAATGGCGCTCTAAGTACAGAAGTATTCTTGTGCTTAACAATAACAAAGCTTATTTTAAAAAAAAGAACTTAGTCATGCTCTGCACCTTAATAAGCTCGTTGAAACGAAAAAAAAAGCTATTGGCTACAATGAAGCTCCTGCGAGAATTTTTGAATGCACGATCAAAAAAAAAAATAAACAGAAAAAATGAAAAAGATTTTGGTATATTTTCTAAAAATAGCATTTTTTCGAGTAGAAGATGACAGAAATCTTTAAAAATTTTTGAAAAGAAAATGCCGAGTAAAAAATTTTGTCATTTATAAAAGATCAGATGACGGGCTATCTTCCCATGTATTTATCTTAATTTCAATCATTCAGAAGAAAAGTAACTTTTTTTTTGAGGTGTAGAACTTAAATTTGTAATGGCATTGGTGTCAATCAACATGATAATAATAAAAAAAATCAAATGCGAAGAATTACTCATACTCATCATCACCTGAATAACAGTCTCCACCAATAGATTTAACATTCAGTATACATTGACCACAATTGACTTATCTATAATAATTCATTGGATGGACCAGTAATTTCGTTTTGTTTTCCATAAATTATAATTATCTGAATCTGCTGCTGCTGCTTAAAATATGGATAAGAACCGTGATTTTGAATTCATTAATTATTTTTATACTATCACTGGTTCAATTGCTATTACTAATTAATTATAATAATGTTTAATTCATGCATATGCCACTAATTGTCAATATGAAGGGTGTAGGTGTCGGTGTGAATAGTAACCACAAAACTAGAATTAGTTTTTCGAGTTTACTAAAGAAACTTGTCAAGTGGCAAATAGCTGTTCATAATATGAGTACTTTAGAAGGCGAACCAGGTTTAGGATGGTATTGGATTTAACTGGAAAATACACGATTTATTCGAACACTGATCAGTTTGGTGATAATTGCATTTTGGCTACACGAATGTGTGACCTGTTTGGTCGAACTTGTTCAGTGGTAGAGTATAAGACCAATAGGAATGAATCGTTGGTCGCTTATGTTCGCCAGCTGTTGCATTGATGAATCTTATTGAACAATGGCTGGTTACAAGTTTTGTTGTAATGATGATTTAATGGTCGCATTGGGAGGATTGGTAAGGTGGATGAACAGATGAGTGTGAATCTAATAAGTATCTGAAATGAAGGAAACTAATGGGTACGCGAGTTTTATTATAGATTTGAAGAATAGTTTTGTTATAATGGAAAGCATAATGAGCACTACTCGAATTCAAAATTGTGGATGAAGAAAAGCAATATAATGATTTAGTCTGTTTTACTTAAGCAAAACATATAGTTTTTAATGAGCGAATGTATTGATGAATTACACAATTTGTTCAGCTCGTTATTTGATATTAAGTAGACGAGCTTCAATAATGTTGCACATTGGACTGGGGAACGGTTGAAGCAATGTTATTGAAACACTTTGATCAGGATGACCAGTATTACAGTCGAATCCAATCGTCCTCATGTGTGCTTCAGCTGTGTTGTTTTGTATTATTCTTCTATTTGAAGTTTGTTTGGTCAACAATAAACAGTTCTTTTTTAGAGTAATTGCTCGTTTGTATGATTTAGCAGTTATTCACCAAAGCTTCTGAACAGAACGGATCTAGAAGAAACAAAAAGAATAAAAATATTGTTGCAAGTATGGTTAAAAACCTGTTCCTCATTTGGATTACATTCATAGAATGATTTGATCTGATTGGCCTCATTAATATCGAAGTTCAGTATGATTTTCTTGTGTTCGAAATAATTCAGGCATTCTTCAAGATGTCTCTTTACGAGAATATTAAGAGCATGATCAATGATATTCATTGATTCGTCATAGATGTTTCATTTTGTTTTACTGCACAAGGAGGACTTTGTTGTAAATGAACCTTCAAGTTCGCCTCTGCTTGTTGTAATTTATTATGGATCAATCTTTGTCGATGTCTTATGTTGTGTTCCGTTCGAGGATAATCCCAGTTAATGAAATTTCGTTTCGTTATTTCTTTAGATGTTTGAGATAACCATCTTACAGTCGGCATTGCTTCATCAGCAACATGTTTCCAATAATCTTCTTCGATTTTTAATTCTGATAAAGTTACAGATGAGTAGAGCACGATGTCGAATAAAATGTAACATTGCAGTATTCGTTAACGACTGTTGAATCACTACATACTGATCAGTAATACTTTTTGATAGTCGATGTATGAATATATTGTCAGGCATTTTTCTATAATTTCATAGGATCCGAATGATGAAGAACCAGCTAGATGTTTAGAAACATATTAAATTATGGAAGGTAAATCGGCTAAAAATTTAATGGATGTACAAAAATACCAATCATTTGATTATTTAACGAAATTTATTGATATAATTACACAGGTCTTTTTTTTTTAATTTTGAATCTTAATTTAAGAAAATATTTTAGGTTAAATCAGTAAATAAAACAGATGCACAAACATTATTATATGGATTTGGTTCATTAGAATCAATATTAAATTCATCTAATGAACAATTATGTGTTTGTCCTAGTTTAGATCAGTTAAAAGATTAAAGATTCTATCAATCATTCAATCAACCATTTAAAAGACAAAAACAAATTAATAAAAAAAGATAAAAAATTCTGAAGAAAAAAATTTAGGTGATGAACAATTTGATATTGATGAAGAGATTTAAATGAACAAAAGAAAACAGAAACAATTTTCTTTTTTTGTTTTTTATTCTAAATGAAAATTGGTGATCATATATTAGTTGATGGAAAATGTTCAGCAGTAATTCGTTATATTGGTTCAGTTGATGGTCATCCAGGGAAATCGATTGATATTCAATGGTGAAATCAACAAGGAAAACATAATGGGACATTTAATGGAAAATTTTATTTTCAAACTAAACATCAACATTGAGGATATTCTATTCGACAAGAAAGAATTCATTTAGAATATTAATTTACTCCACCTATTTATAGACAATATCTTAAATCATTTTCAAATGATAATATTACCAAAGATATTAATTATTTCTATGTTTGATTTCTATTTTAGATTATCATTGAATATCAGTAGAAATTATTTTTTCTATGATCATAGATAAGTTTATTTTTTTATGGAAACCTGGAGCAAATTAAGGATTGAAAATAAAATTTTTCCAGGAATGTAGTGCTATAACTTCAAAGAGAATAAACAATAAATTTTACAATAAGAGTTATGAAGACTTGCTTATGTCAAACTGTGGTAAATTTTAGAATTTACCACCTATAGATACGGAAAAAATTCTTCTATGAGATAAAACACACAGTAGATTGGATATAATCTCGACCAGTTGTCACATTGATTATTCTCTTACACAAGTCTTTGCCGTATTTATAGTAGTGGCGGAGCCAGGGTGGGGCTGGGGGGGGCTCAGCCCCTCCCAGGAAAATTTTTACACCATGTATTTTATTTGCTAACCGGGGCTCAAAGGTCCCTCAGAGGCGGTTGAGCCCCTCCCAGCTCAAAATCCTGGCTCCGCCACTAATTTATAGGTGATCAGTTACAGAAATTTCCAAACGTTCGACATACCAAAGTCTTGAGAACTTCTATTATAAGTTTTTTCTTTGATGATTCAAATGAGAATAGTTTTTATTTTGGATTAACTTTTTGTTCAATGCTCTGTAGTATCTCTTCCAAATGAGAGATCGAAATTTCCAATGAAACTTGAGTCCAAATCAAAAGTACAGTGAAAAGTTAGGGCGAGTCAGATTGAATTATTTTCTTGTTTCAACAAGAGTTTGAGCCGAAGTTCCTTTAGCCTTTTTAAACAAACTTCGGTCATTATTAGATTTTTATCAATCGATACTTTCTCTTAATGATAAAAAAAACCCTTTTGCATTCTCATAGTAAATTCTAAAATAAATAAAATGATTAATTAAATCGATATTTTCACAAGTAAGTGTTTTTTTTTCTTCTAATAAGAAAAGAATATAGTGATTATGTAATTGATTTATCGTCAATCATTCGAATAGATTTATCATCACAATGGATAAATGAATTTGATGATAACGATGAAATCTATAATAATCTTCATCAAATAGAAGAACTAAATATACGTCAAAATTTTCTTAAAAATTGGTCTCATAATTATGAATAATATTAGAAAAATATTTTCTAAAATTCGAAATATTAAATGTAAGGAAATGACGAATTAATTTTGATAGATATCCATTAAATGAATTTAATCATATAAAACAATTAGTTGTTATTGATACAGATAATGATTGTAATATATTTGAAAATTTAATTAATATTCATTTTGATTTAAATCGTTTAAGATTAATATCGGAAAAATTTCTTAATTAAATAAAAAATTTAACAAATTTATCATTTAATGATAATCCAACATTAAAATCTTCGGATCTATTTATTAATCGTTAAGAAAAACTTAAATATCTTAAAGAATTAATTCTTAATAATTGTGCAATTGATCAAATTAAATTATTAAATCAAGGTTTGTTTTATTGTGAATATTTTAATAAATATTTTTTTTTCGTTATTATTTAAGATGGATCAAATGAATTATTTCCTTCATTAAAATATCTTTATTAATATCATTTAGTATTCTACGAAATCCAATTTATCCATTAAATCAAACTGAAATAGAAACAGATAAACAAATAATAATTTCACATTTATCAAATTTAGGGTGTGGGTGTAGGTGTGGGGTGGTGTGGGATGTGGGTGTGAGTGTGGGTGCCGCTGTCGGAGTGCACTATTTCTCTTTAGCCACACCCCACACCCACCCACACACGCATACCCGAGATAATACAAAAATGTAATGTTGAGCTTTCATTCGTTCGCGAAAAGCCTGCACAATTTGAATATTTAGTTCAGTTCGATTCATATTCAATTTATCTCTGGTTAATTGCTCCAGCAAATAAGTAATTCGAAACTTGCCTATAACAAACATGCTGATAATAATCTTCTGTCAATCCTTAATGACCAAATAATGAGAAACAATTTGTAGCTTACAGAACTCGAGACTGAACAATATGATAATCAAAATTTCTACTTTTCCACTATCTATTCAACTAACAACTCCATTTCTAACTAGTTTGTATTACTGCTCAGCAACTAGATCGAGTGCTTGGCACTCGGCCTGGCCCGAAATATGAGTCCGGGTCCAGGACATGAAAAAAACATATCGGTTCTAGGCTCGGATATGAGATCATACTAATATAGGACTGCAAATCAATTTGACCATGATTGAGTAATTTATTTTACTTGAGAATAGGTCGCAGAAGTGGAAAGGGATATTGTTTTACTCAAAGAATTCGTTTTTAATGAAAATTCATCTACAGATGATGATGACCCATATAATGAAGTAACTGAATATATGGAGAGAAAAATAAACAATCGAAAAAGATGAACATGTATTATCTTGATGAAAAAAAGCGTTCATGTATATATCCACAATTATGACGTTTGACACTAACACTACATTTCATTCCACGATGAGCAGCAATAAGCTAACGTGTACTTAGTGAAATTGATCAGCTTTTAGAAGCATAAAGACATCAAGTGAATCTTGTACCCCTTACCTTTTTTTGTGTAATTTGAGATGATCTCGTTCTTTTTTTCTTGTTGTTTATGAAAGAAGCTAAATAGTATATACTTTTCCATATAAAATAAAAGTTTTAATATCATACTGTGACTGTTAAAGTATCTGCATAATGTCGATTAGCTTGAATCGGATGCCGGAAATCCGGTTGTCAAAAGCCGTATTCGTACAGAACACTACATATATAGAGATTCATATAATCTTTTCTGCTTATTTGATGATTCTGGTAGCATTAAAAAGGATTTTAAATATATCCATTTTTGCAAGATCACTACAAATAAACCCAACCTATAATACATTTATTATTTTAAAGTATATATATGTACACAAAATGCCAAATAATAACAATGATCACTCATGTTTCAAACAAACAAACAAAAATGCGCCCTCAAACATAAAAGAACATGAAGGAAAGAAAAGAGAGAAGGAAAGAAAAATTTCGTAAATTGTTATTCAGAATGAGAAATTATCACCATAAAAACAAAACAATAATGATGGTACGTGATGGTATCAAAAAAAAAAAAAAGAAAAGAAAAGAAACAGAATAGATGTCATTTTAAATAAAAAAAAAACACAAAGACAATACAGTATAATTTTTAAACAGAAAAGAAAAAAAAGAAAATTGATTATGAGATTGTTTATGAGAATTATATTCATTTATTTAACTGTTGTTGTTACTTTTTTTTGTCCACCTGTTGTTGTTTTTTTCATTACATTTACTTGAGATGTTGGAACAACAACTGATTTTTGTTGTTGTTGTTGTTGTTGTGACTGAGGATATTTTTCTTAAAAAATAAAGAGAAAAATTTTTATCAAATTATAATGTTTTCGAACGTTTTATTATTATTATTATTATTAATAATAAATTACTCTTTTTTAATGCTTGAATACGTCGAGGATTTTTAACACAACCATCAACACCCATTAAATGATCACGCCATGGTTTATCACCTTCAGGTACATTCATATGACATAATGGACAACGATTTGTATTTGATTTTATTTCATGACATTCTTTAAGTTTAATATGAACATCAAAATCATGTCCAATTGCTTCTGTACATCGTGGACATTGTTGATATTTTCCTTTCTTTCCACATTCACGTAATAAATGTTCTATATAAATTCCGATTTCTACTACCTACAAAAAAAAATAAATAAATAAAATTAAGAACAAACAAAAAAAGATATACTTGATTGCATTCTTGACATCTTCGTAACATTGGACAATGAGCCCAATAATGTTGTTCAAGACCATCGCGTGCAAAATCTTCATTTTTTTCACCACAAAAAATACATGTACTAAACAAAGATACATATATTTAGTATATTATCGAAAGAGACAGAGATATTAATCATTTTGATATAAATTTAAAATGCTTAGAATTTTCTATAGATTGGTAGATAATAGAAAAAAATATTATTATAGGCAGCGAAACATTTTGAATCTTTATAAGATCCTCACGGGAGCATTATGAATACGAAGGATAAGGGCGAATTTTTTTGTGCCATTGAGATAAAATATAGTTAGTGCTTCTCATTTCCAACTTACATTTTACACTGTATGGAACCGGTACGACTCAGAAAAAAATCGAATCTTGTATTAAAAAACACGGGTACTTAAGGATAACCTTTCTCCTCTTTCATGACTCAGAATTTTTGAATAGAAAAATTGAAATTTTCTCCCAGACCCTTCAACCGATTGAGCTGAAATTTTTTGTATGATAGCTAGAATCAAAGCGGGAGGTGGATATGACTGTCATTTTTGACTCTATATCTCATAGAAAGAAGAATTCGGCCAAATTCTGAGTGTATGACAACTATTGCTCTACTAGTCGAAATCTATCTTCCCTAAAAGTTTCAGAATCTTTAGTCGAGCCATTCGTGAGAAACGCGGGAAAGGGGCATGTCCTTAAAGACAAACAGCACCATTAACTTTTATTTAATTTCAATTTTCGGAAGGAGAGTTTTCGGTCTATTTCACTGAAAAAAAGTCAGAATAATAAATACCGAAGAAAATGTTTGGTAGATTTTAGTTTATCTATTTGTTTATGTTAATAGACAATAATTTTGAGAATAATATTAGTGATTTTACAGCAGTATAGAAACATTATTATTTGATTTTTATATAGGATGAAAACTTTTGATTTTATTTTTGTATAGGAATTCTAATATGTTGTCATCTTATTAGCTAAATTTGATTCGAACATTATCTAATGAAATCTATTTAATACAATTTTTTTTTTCTAACATACTTTTCTGGAGTAAATTCAGATTCATCAGCAACACTGGTTGTTGGTGTTTTTCGATCGAGTCGTGTTGGTGTTCGAGATTTACTAGTTGATCCTTTTGCATCAAACTAAGTCAAACAAAAACAAAACAAACAAATTGTTTTTTTTTCTAAAAATCGTTTGCTTTTTTGTTTTTTTTACAGATTTTTGTTGTTCACGTGCTGTATGTTGTTGTTTTAAAATATCACGTTTTCCTGCATCTGATGTTCCACCTTGTTTTCTTCCAGTTTCAGATGGATCACTAGTTGATGCCTAAAAAAAGAAAAATAAATATTTAATAAAGAAAAAAAAAATTTATTTAGAAAAAAAACAAAAATACTTTTTCATCTCCTTTAACTGATCGTCCATCCATTCGATCAAATGCATCAAACATATCACGATATTTTTTTATTCGACGTGTTTGATCATTATCAGGTGGAAGATAACGTTTTACAATTGATCCATGTGTCTATATTTAAAATAAATATTTATTTCAAATAAAAATTCTTTATTTTGATTATACTTTATATAAACTAAGTAAAATTTTCATAGCCAATTCTCGTACTTCACCGGCTATAAAAAGACAACATGGATAAAATATTAAATTATAAATATCATTAAGAAATTACCATTATGTTCAAATGCTTGTGCACAAAATTTACTAACATTATCAACATTTAAACCATTTTCACCTGTTTTAACATCAAGAATTTTCATTAATTCTTCAATAAGTTCACATCGACTTATAGCTAATCTTGGTGCACATGTTTTATTAAATGGTAATACACAATAATGTGTTATTATATGTAAAGGTTTTAATTCTGGATATGATGCAGATTCAATAATAGCTTCTTGTGCTCGTTGTCTTAAACGTGCATTTGAATCACCTGTACGTTGTAATAATACAGGTAAAACACGTTCTAAACTAGCTATAATATCTTGTTTTTGTATTGAATGTCGTCGAACATAATCATTCATTAATAAATGAAAAATTTTAAGTGAATGTGAAAATGTTGCAAGAACATCAAAACGAAACATTCGTGCTAGAACAAAACTACCAGCACGTAAATGTGCACGAGCATCTTCTTGATCACCAGAAAATGTATTTAATATTTGATAGATTTCATCTAAAGCTTCTTCACGTCGTGCATGATTTCGATGATAAAGTTTACCAATCTTTAACAAAAAATAAAAAATTGTTCATTAATAATTTTTATTTTTCTAGAAAATCTAAAAGACTTCTCGTATAACAATAAATATTAAACAAAGTTATATTAAACTATCAGTTAGATATTACATGAAATAATGCTTATTAATTATTGAGACATATGAATTAGGAACATACAGTTTTAGCTTACTGACTATCGACTCATGAGGGAACCTCTTCAGCTGTCATCTTTCAATTTCAATAATACTACATAGTATTTTAACTCTTATTTTCGAATTTTGATCTGAAACTTTGTGCATATAGAAAACTCAACTAGAGTAACTTCCATAAAAAAAATTCAGAAGTTTTGAACAAAGTCTTTTCGATATATGAAATTTTCAAAAAATTCATGTTTTATATATTATACCTAGAAATGAGTTTATATCTCGAAGAGACTTTATTGAAAACTTGTGAGTTTTTTTTTTTATGGAAGTTAGTCTAGTTGAGTTCTCTGTGCGAGTAGAGTTTCAGATCAAAATTTCGAAAATACAAGTTTTTCAAGAATTTGGGACTTCTAGAAAATAGACATATTACAAACCCGATAGATTGCTCAAATCGTGTTAGAGATTTTATCAGATCATCATGTAGTATCTACAGGCAAAAAAAATCATTGAAATTGTAAGGGAGCAGTTGAAGAAGTTCTCTCGTCAGTGTAGTTAGGTCACACTAACCTCAACGGGCATCTGTATTGACTGAAGCATTAGAATATACCACTACACAACAAGGACATATTCTGATAGATTTGATGTCTCAATGTTGTAGCGAACTCGGATATCATTGTAATCAGTGCCTGAGTGGATGCTGTATCGGTGATTCGTTGCCAATAGTTACACCTATACTGCATATCTCTAATTTGAATACATAAATTTTCTTATCGATCACAAATCTTAAGCCTTTTTTTATTTTATGGTAACTTTATGACAGAAGAAATGTTCTCTCCTATGAATATTAATTTTAATATCAGACATTGTTAAAAGAATCTTGTAAGTTCAGGATTATTCACCCATTGGATAGGCTTTGAATGTAATTATTCAATTGCCTTCTGATCTATATCTATATATATATATATCAATAAGTCTAGTTAGAAGGTTAGTTGAATGCAGAATTTCTTGATCTCTGAAATCATACATTATTAACTACATATAAATTTAAAATGCATATTTTTAATATAATTTATCCTAAATCATATTTGTTAATATCTATCGCATACAACGAAACTGTCTAATACCTCTCTAAGAAATAAATTCTTATGTATATTAAAAATAACTAACGTGAGAAAATTAAAATTAATAAAAATTTTCAATATATTATCAAATTCTTACCAATTGCTTATCAAAAACAATCATCATTTGATTAGCTTCAATCATTTCTGCTTGATTTAATTCTGCAGTTGCATCATCATTCGATGTATTATTTATTCCACCATATATACTTTCAGTTTCTTCATTATTCGTTCCTCCAGCATCATTACTTACCATTAACGAATTTTGTACATTTCCTGCATCGACACGATTTCGATTTCGTAATGTTGGAATAACTTTATCTTCATATGGAGTACGTGGTTTTGGAAATTCTGGTGATATATAACCACCACCACCACCGCCGCCGCTACCTCCTCCAGTTCCTATAACACTGGTTCGGCGTGTTGCATTCGTAGCAGTAGGTATTGGTGATACTGATGAGTCATGGAAAGTTGGTGGTGCATAAGAAACTGTTGATTCTGGTGAACGATGAGTTTGAACTGGATTACGAGTACGTCCTTAATTAAATAATTAATTATATATAAAAAATAATAATAATAATAAAATTTAAATGAAATTACCATGATTTTGTTGTTTTAATGGACGAGGAGACTAAAAGAAAAAAATAAAATAAAATATTGAATTAAAATTATTTGTTTTTTTTTTCTTTTTGTTAAAGTAAGCTAAACAAGCACAGAAGTATTATTGATTAAATGAATAATTCTTATGATATAATTACGAAATGTAGAAGTGCAATCAAACAATATATAACGAATTCGCTAGAATAAATATCCTTCTAAGTATTTTCTCAGCATCAGGACCAACATTCATCGTTATGTTTTAATTATTTTTTAAAAACATTTACAATTCAATCCTTTACAAGAACATATAAGTTTTGCTACCAAAAATGTTAAGCGGAAAAAGTTAGACAGTCTGTTGAGGTCTATTCATTGAAGTTTTATATTACCCATAAATAATTGATAGCAATCTTGTAATACTTGAAAAGCTTGATCTATTGACCGTGCTATTAAAATTTTTGTATGAGTATCTGTCATGTAATTTCGAGAAGTTCTTAGAAAAAATTTTATAAGTCATTATAACTCACGAGGAAATTACAAGAATTAATACTCATCACTTAAGCTTATATTGGACCTTCAAGGATGCTTTGATGAGACTAGCAAAAGTCTATAATGAGTTCGTCCTCATGACCTTTCGGAGGCTAGTTATGATATCAAGATATTGAATTTTCAAATAAACTTGATTACTGTATCATGTCTATGACAAGCTAATATTTTTTTGGAAATTCAATATCTCAATAAAAGAATATTCTTTTCGACTGAAACTTCCAGGTAAAAAGATCATAACTCCGTTCATAACGACGAATCCTTTTAAACTTTTTTCTAGTTTTACCAAGACGTCCGTATAAGCCCAATATAAGGTTAAGTAACGAGTATCAATTTTATTTCAATTTCAAGAGAAATGAATGATGCATCAAACTGAAATCATAGAATTTCAAAAGGACTACGCAACATGAGCAAAATTTATGTGCTTTCGGGTCAATGTAATGTTAGCGGCCAACTACCTAATTGAAACGAACTGCACTGTACATCATGAGAAAAAGCACATTTAGTTATACACCTTAACCTATTCCATCATGTTATCATATTTGTACAAAACTAGAAAAAAAAATGCTGAACTATTTTTGAAAAAAAAAAAGTAAATTTTAAAAATTCGACATTTTAGAGTTTCATATTATTATTTATCTACTTAATAATCTTGATAGCAAAACTTGTAATATGTTCTTGTAGATATTTGAATCGTAAGTCCTTCGAAAAAAAAAATTCAGGCATGCTAATGATACTGAGAAAATACTTTATTCTAGCACATTCGTTATATATATATGTAATACATTGAAATATGTCTACCTCTTGATTAAAATTATCTTGTTGTTGTTCATTATTTTCAATTTCCTGTAAACGTTTTAGAAATTCAGTTCCTTCACCACCTTCCTATGATGAATATTTATATTATTTCAAGAAATGAATCATCCGTAGAATAAGAAAAATTTCATATTTTTTTCCTTTTACTTACAATAACAACATCGAGTAAATTAAGTACTTGAAGTTGTTTATATGTTTCAGTACGATAAAGTTCCATTTTATCTTTTTTTGATTGTGCTGTTTCATAATCTTCATTCTAAGAAAGACAGAAAAAATATTTTTTTTTTTGTTGTTATATGGTTTCATATTATCATAAATCGACAAAAATTTGTAGCATACTTCAATAGCTTGTCGTTTTTCAACTTCATAACGAGCAAGTCGTTCGCCAATCTAAATTGAATTTTTTTTTTTGTTATCGATTTAATCAAAATCATCAATGAATAAATAAAAATTTTTTTTACAAACTTTTATTAATTCTTGAATAGCTTGTTTAAATTTTCGAGCTTGATCAAATTTTTCATCTAGATATTAAGAAGAGAATTATTTAAAAAAAAAAAATCATGAAATTTTTCCACCATGAACACATTCTTGTTTTTTACGATCTAAATTTTTTATAATCGCTGCTATTTCAGGATCTTGATACATTGCAAATGCGAGATCATCTATTATTGAGATTTGATCCGATCTTGAACTATATTTAAAAAAAAATAAAAGAATAAGAATTGTTTGTTCTTTCTAAATACAAAAACAAAAAAATAGTTGAATGATTTACCTATTTGCAATTGCGTCTGACTGAGTTTCAACATTTTCATGGGACTATAAACATACATCGATTAGATTCAATATAGAAAATTCTTTTTGTATTTTTTTACTTTATCAATATCATCACCGAGTAAATTGATTGCAACAATGCTTACCTAAAAATAATACATATTTAATTATTATTTTCATTTTTACAAATTTAATATTACTTGATTATATATATTCAATCGATTAACATAATTTTTATGTATAACTAATTTTAAAAATATTCCTTCAGAATCAATATGTATTGATTTAAGTTCTCGAGCTTTAAAATCTGTTCGTTCATTAGTTGATAATTCAATATATCTTTAAAAAAAAAGAAAAAAAAAGGATTTCTCATTCAGAAAAAAAAAAAAAAATTTTATATGTTACCCAAGACGAGTATAACGTGCATTTTCAAGTGTTATACTATCATCCGTTGTACAATCTCCAATAAAAAATTCAATTTTTGATGCTAAAAGAAAAAAGAAAGCAAAATTTCAACAAAGAATTTGTTTGTAATGAAAATTTTTTATTTTTACCAATTAAATATTGATGAGAAAGTAATTGTATACGTCGAAGTCGTACATAATTTTCGAATTGTAAAATAAGTTCTTGTGGATATGAACTAAATCGAGAACTTTGCCAACCATTAACTAATGGCCCATGATGATTTAATTCACTAGCTGGATGTTGTTCATCGGAACTTGACGAATAAACAATTTGAAAATTTATTTTTCTTGGCATTCTGTTTTTTTCCTTCTTTTTTTTTTAATATTTCTGACCTTATTTTTATTGTTTATTCTTTTCAATCTTAAAATAAATCTTCTATTCAAATGCGCTTGGACATTATTCATATGAAATAAAATTTTTTTTCTTAGTTATATCCTCCAAAAAAAATTCTATTAATAATTCAATAAAAGATGTCAGTATTTTATATTCTTATTCGTTCAAAAGAGGTCCTTTGTTCGTTTGCGGGTAATTCAAAGGCCACATTTTTTTTTAATCCCTTTTGTTCTATTCATTTTTGTAAGCATGACTGAAAGTTCTGCTACATCAAATTTTGATAATTATATTGTCGAAATACATGATAATCTTGATCGTTTACGTGAAATACCTGGTGTTGATGAACAATGTTCAGTACTTATTGGTGATCTTGCTCAAGCTTATTCTGAGCATCCATCACCAATGCAAACAGGTAGAATGAAAAAAAAAAAGAATTTTTATAAAATAAAATTAATTTCTTATTGTTTTTTTTTTCTAAATTTAAGCAATGTGTTTATCAGCATTATTTTCTGGACAAAAAAATATTTTAACATTTCTTCGACGTGCAAGTTCAAAAATTGAAGTAAAAAAGAATTTTATTTTGTTTTTAAATAATTCTTCTATTTGTTTGTATTAGTTAAAAAAGACTAAAATTGAAATTTTACAATTTTTAAAATTTTTTGTTGAAACTGCAGCAAATAAAATTTTACCATATGCTGTTGAACTTAAAACAGTTCTATTAATTATATTTAATGTTGATAGTGCATCGGATGTACGAGCAGCTATTTTTCCAATTTTATCACAAGTAAGAAAAAAAAAACAATTTTTTTTTCGGTGCTTTTTTGTTGAATCATATGAATTTTAGTTAATGGAATTAAGTGCTGGTTTTCCTGATATGGAAAGTGAAATTGATAAAATGGCTACAACATTTCTTGATCAAATTGGTTTACAAGGTTCAAAAACAACAGCAACAAGTAAATGAAATTATTTTGATAAGAAAGAAAGAAAAATTTCTTTTGTTTTTTTTTAGTCAAAGGACTTTCTTTGGCATTTTTGGGTTTATTATGTAAATGTTTTCCAGAACATATGCGAAAATATTCAGATCCACTTTTACTTGGACAAATTTTAAAATATTTACATGAACATGTATGTAATAAATTATGTATTAAGAACAACAAAATTATCTTCATTGGTTTTTGTTTTTATATGTTTAGCTCGTTCGAGATGTTGTTAAATTTGAAATGTTAATTGCTGCTGGTGCTATGGAAGGTCTTATTTATTATCTTGTTAATTTTGTTCCATCATCAATTCCAGGTAAAATTAAGAAACAAAAAAAAGAAAGTTATAAATCTAATTTTAATTTTCATAGTTCAACAATCAACATTAAATCGAAATAAAACAAAAGAAGATGAAAAACGTATAAAAGAAGAACAAATACGATGTGAATCAGATTTAAAACGTGTTTATATATATGCATCACGTGCTATACAAACACAAGATCAAACTAATTTAAATCGATACGCATTGGTTAAAGGTAGCAAATAAAAAATTTTATTTTTTTGAATAATAAAACTATTTTTTTTTAATATTTTAGCTGGTCTTGAATTATTTGCTCAACATTCAACTTTATTTACTGAATATCTTTATGATGATTATCCTGAAATACTTCGTTGTCTACGTGCATGGAATGCACATGATAATTATGATGTCAAAAAAATTGCTCAACGTGCATATGATACTTTTTTACTTGGAGTAAAATTTTTTACATAAGAAATATTTTCTTTTTCTAATTAGTGTTTTTTTTAATTTTAGGTTGCTAATGCTTTAAAAGAATCGAATGTTAAAACACCAGAACAACGTCGTCGTGCTGTATATACATTTCAATATTTTATTAAAGAATTTCGAGATAAAATTGATTCACCTGAATTAGAAATTCGTGATTTAGCTATGGGTATTCGTGGTTATGGAATTTTTGCAAATGTAAGATTTAAGAAAATTTTTTTTTTCTAGACTTTCATTAGATGTTGATGAACTTTATGAAGAAATCACAAAAAAAATTCAGATTTGAACTGTCTCAAACGAATTTTTTCCTTGTCTAAATCTAAAATTTTGTAAACTATTTCTTAAATAAAGCTGTGAAGAAAACTTTTGTATTATAATCGATCAAGTCTATTCGCTCGAAATTAACTACTAGCTGTAAAAATGTACGAGATTGCATTTACACAATCAACTTCATATGTATGAAAAAGAATAGTTTTCCATATGAAATATCTAGATATGGAACCAGGATCAACACTTTTTTTTATTGAGAATGATATTTTTTATGATCGTACAAATGTCATACTCTCACAACTCATACGTTGTAAAAGTTCATGCGGAAATTAATGAATATCGATAATAATATTAATCCTTACAGAATTGTCGAACATATAAACGTGCACAATAGACGAAATGTTAATGAATTAAGAAAAACTAATAGATTACTTGTGTTTTTTTTTTATATAGGCTTGTAAACTTTATGGTACAGAAGATGATGTTAAATTTATGTTTGTTGGTTTAATTCAACGATGTGAACAAATAGCTATGCCAACAATAACATTATCTCAAGCAAGTGATGTATTTGATGAACGTTTTTATGCATTACCAAATTTACTCGATGCACTTTCTGCAATTATTATTGAAATGACAAATGTAAAATAAATAAAACAAAAATCATTAATCTTGATAGAAATAAAAATATTTTATTTAGATTGGTGAAGAATTTCTTGGTCCACTTGAACGTTTAACTGTAATGACAATTGATTATTATCCACGTTATCAACCAAAACCACAAGCAACAACATGTTCATCTGTTATTAAAATGATTTTAGCTTTACAAACAAAACCAACATCTTATAAACCATTTTTAACACGAATTGGTTTATTTTTTTTTTAAATATTATTATTATTATTATTATTATTCTATTTTTATTAGTTAGTCAAGCAATAATACGTTGTTGTTCACATCCATTAAAATCAACAGTTGAACAACAAATAGAAAATATTGAACCAGATGTATCAGACGAACAAGCTAAATCTTTATTAGCTATTGGAAAAACAATAACTTATGAAAATTATATACCATTATGGAAAACAATTTTAAATGTAACATCATTAAAAGAATTTGATACAAGTACATATCCAATATTTGATCGACAAAATATGCTTGTTTCATTATATGATGAAATGATTGACTCAATATTACATATTATTGATCGACTTGATTTAAGTGTTGATAAAGAAAAAACAGAAGTAAATCAAAAGAAAATTTTGATTTGTTGTTTTTTATTTGAAATTTAATTTAGGATGAAAATGATGATGGTACAACAACAACGGATCCAGTTTTTGGAATGAGACCTGTTAAACCAAAAGATTTTGAAATATTTTATAATCTTGTCGATTTTTGTCAGTAAGAATAACAAATTGTTTCCAAGATATTCGACCAAAGAAAAAATAAACACTTCACTGAGATCTCTTTTGTGTTCGGATCGAACTATACTGTCAAAAGGTTTACAGTTATGTCCAATGATCAGAAAATATTCTCTATCCATGAAGGGCTGCCATGACTGAGTAACTACATTGTTCAAATCTCGGTTTCACTAGCCATGGAATGACCCTGACCAAATCACTACCGACTGTTTGTCTGCTGAGTACATTGTGGCATATACCTGTACCCTTGGTTACTGTGTATGAGACTACTTTATAGGAAAATAGCAATATGAAATGCAAATCAATTCTAAAATTAATAATTTATTGTTCTTCTTTTTCTTTTATCATAGAGATTTATTACCTGAACAATCACCAGATTTATTTCAAAAATGGATATTTCGATTTTTATATGAAATTATTACTGCTTCAACAAAGTAATTCAAAAAATATGCATATCATATAAATTTTTTGAATTAATATTTTCCTATAGATATCCATTAGTTAGTGGAATGTATCGATTTGTTACATTAGTTATGAATATATGTTTAAAATTAAATTTTTTCAAAGTATGTAAAACAAAAAGAAATCTTTTCTTTTTTGTTTTTTTTTTTTTTATAAATTTTATTTCTTTCAAAATAGTCTGATCGAATAATACCAACAACTCGTGGTGGTATTGAAATGATGGATATAGATATAAATGAAAATGAACAAGTTTTATCAGTTTGTACATTAGTTCGACGTTTTGCACATGAAGTATTATCACGTCAAAAACAATATCGTGATGATTTACTTATATCATGTTTACAATTTCTTATATCATTACCATCTGAATGTATTGATTATGATTTTGCTGATTATGTACCAGCTATTCAAGTATTTCTATAGGCAATTTAAATATGAATTCTAATATTACTTCTTTTTTCTTTTTTGTTTTCAGCTTGCTTTAAGTATTGGTTTAACTTATTTACCATTAGCTGAACAAACAATAAATAGTCTTGAACGATGGTCACAATCAACAGCATTAAATTTATCGAATTTTTATGATCAAATATTACCTTATTTAGATGATTTTCTACGTTTATCTCATGATCAAGGTAAATTAAAAAGAATGAAGAATATATATCGAAGTCTTATATAAAAATTATTAAATATTTTAGGTGAAGATGTTAATGTTCGTGCTATAATATCATCTCTACAAGAAAAAACACGTTTGAATTCTAAAACTAAACATGTCTTACCAACAAGAATGCTTAAAAAAGCAAAACAAATTAAACATGTATATTTTCTTTTTTTTTTAAAACAAAATTTTTATATTAAATTTTATATAAGTATTTATTATCGGCAAACTGTTGTTAATAGTAGACAATAGAATTAATTGATGAAGAAATACTTCAACTCACATAAATTCATATATAGACATAACATGACTGGATGAGGAAAAGGTTGCTCAGATAATCCGACTCTTACCTGATGTAGCGTCGATCATCAGTGGAGGACTCAGCTTCCCCATCCTCGCACTTGGTTCCACCACTATGATATGAATGACGAGAATATCCACACACTCGTGTTAAATCAACATAGAAAGCTTTCAACCAGTTGAAAATTATTGATTCTCGATCAGTGTATACCAATTTTGTGTTCCTGTATTCTAAAGTCACCAAAAAAGAAATGCATGAAGTATTACTGTTAGCATATATTTTACCTATCTCGTATAAATTCTTCGTATGATCGAAAATCAAGAGTTCACAATTGATGTGTAGTTGAATCTTCTGGAATTCTACATGTATAGGTAGCAATGGTTCAAGAATTTCTTTTTGTTATAAATGGATTTAAGTAACAACTGCCGGTTTTTTTTCAAGGAAGCATTTTTCTTTGATTTCGTGGAGATTGAATTACTTCTGCTTGAAATGGAACAATGTCCCTGTTTTGGGGAATATGGTCGAATAGGGAGCTGCGGATCCTTCCCGACGCAACTTGGACTCGGGTACAGATCCGCAAAAACATGGATTCACAGTTCTCTATCGTTCAGCCTTCATAGATATAGCATCTACTGTTAAGGAAGCAAAGGTTTTCATTTGAGTAATATTCTAGTGAATGATTTCTGCCAGAAAATTCAGGGAAATAGTAGGAATCCGGTCGCCGGATTTTTCTGGTTTCTGTTAGAATCGACGCTTATTTCTTCATCTTGGATAAGAAAAACACAATCTATTTTATCTGTTCTATGAATACACATACTGTTAAAGTCTATAGTTTGGTTTACACTTTGTTACATTAATAGATTGAAGTACTATGAAATCTGATTTTAATAAAAATAAGTTTACCTTTTGTTCTGTTTGAAATAGCTTTTCGAAGATAGTGATATTCGCCGAGTTCAATTTCGTATTTTAAAATATCTTGGTTCAATAGGCAATCGTACAAATCATTATCTTATTGATAATACTTCAAATTATTTAATCAAAGAAGCTGTAGCATGGGATAATGAAAATCATTTAACATTTAATGTTCCATTTGATGATATTAAACCAACAATACATCTTGGTAACAAAAAAAAATTCATTTTTACTTAATCAATCTTTATTTTCTTTTTTTTCAAGATTTCATTTTTTTTTCAATTTAGATACTTTTCTACCTCGTATTATCGATTTAGCATTACATAGTAGTGATCGTCAAACAAAAATAACAGCTTGTGAATTACTTCAATCAATAATGCTTTATATGATTGGAAAAAGTGCAAATAATCGAAGCAATGCAGCAGTTTGTTTTTTTTTTTGTTTTATTTTATAATCCATAATAAAAATTATTTCTTTAATTATTTAGGCTTCTTATGAAAAACTTTATGCTCGTTTATTTCCAGCTGTACTTGAACTTTCCTGTGATTCTGATACTGTAATGACGAAAAAAAAAATATTTTTTTTTTGTTTGCTTAATTTAATTGAAATTTTTTTGTAGTTTACAAAAACACTTTTTACTACATTTATGATTCAAATGATACATTGGTTTACTAAAAATCACAATTATGAAAATCCTGAAACAATGTCAATGCTTGATACATTTATGGTTTGAAATTTATTTTTGTTCATTATTGATTACAAAAAATTTATTAATTTTCTTTTGTTTTTTTCTTATAGGATGGTATGATATCCGGACGTAATGCATCCATACGTGATTTTAGTGGTGTTTGTTTAAAAGAATTTCTTAAATGGGCTGTTAAACATGCTGGTGGTTTTGATAAACCTGCTTATTTAAAAAATGCAACATCAATTCTTAAACGTATTATTAGTTTTTCAATGCATCCAAATAGTTTTAAAAGACTTGGTTCAACATTAGCATGGAATTCAATTTATACACTATATCGGTATATTAAAAATTTTTGTTTTAATTAATTTGAAATAAAATTTTATTAATTATATTTTAGTGAATCAGAAACATTAATAGATGTTTATACACTTCAATTACTTTATGTATTTGTTGAAAGTTTAGCTATTGCTCAAGGAGATGATTCATCTCTTGGTAAAATTTATAATTGATTTCATTTATTTGATTTATTTACTTGATTTTATAGGTACTCAACAGCAAGCAATAGGTGCTTTATCACATGTACAAAGAATCATAAAAGAAAAATCCCAAGTATTTATTAAAGAAACATCTAAACGACATCGTCCACCGTAAGATATTTGTTTTTCTTCTTTGGAGATTTTTTATTTTTAAAGAAAATATTTTATTTAGATCATGGACTGATGCAACACTTGATGTTGCTGTTCGATGGTTACTTCGACAATGTGGAAGAATTGAAACTGAAGCAAGACGAAAATGTATTGAACTTGTTTGTACATTTATTCCATTATTACCAGGTAATACAAAAAAGAAAAATTTTTCTTTTAAAGAAATTAATTTAATTTATTTGTCTGTTTTTTTTTAAAGGAATTCGATCGATTAGAGAATATTTTGAATTAAAAGTAAAATCAGATGGAAATGCTTATTTTATTGAACGGTAAAAAAAACAAAATGTTAAAGAAAAATTTTTATAATCTTATTTGAAATTATTCTTTTATTTTTCTAGATTTGAAGGAACATTAAGTAAAGAAAAGAAAACAAAATTTAAAGCTAATTTAGCTAATCAAATATGTTTAACTGATATGAGTGAACAATTTTCAGTTGCAATAGTTTATCAATGGCTTGATACTGTTATTGCTTCATTAGATTGTTATACTTGGGTATTTTCACAAGGTTTTCTTAATCCTGTTCTATTTCAAGGTAAGTTTTTAACAATAGATTAATCTTAAACATCTAATAATCAATTATTTAATCATTGAATTAATCAAATAATTAACATAATAAAATTATTAAATATTTTGAAATTAATTCCTATAACGAATCAATATAATATATCATAGAATCTAATTATTTAGTTAATAAATATAACTGAACTAGTTAATTAATTAATTAATTAATAATATAAAACAATTTCATATTATTGAAAATTATTCTATTATTTTTAGACAACAATCAACAAAGTCGTTTAATTATTGCATTATCATATTTTATACCAAAAATTTCAATGAATACATTGTATGATATAGTTAATTATTTTCCATCATCGAATCAAACACATGTATTTACACCGACTGATATTAGTCAATTTGATACGTAAATGAAGATAAAAAAATTTGATTATAATTTAAGTTTTTTTAATTTTATATGTCAATTTTGTTTTAGAGCGAAATGTACAGTTATTGTTCGTTTATTGAATTTTATTACAGCACTTTGGTCTAAATATCCACAAGATACAATGCGAGCTATTGATAATTCATTTTATAATAATGATTTAACAAAATTAATTTTAACTTGTGTATTTAATCCAACACAATTAGGATTTGATATAAATAATGAAGAAATTAATAAGAAATTACCTGAAAGAGTATGTTAGAACAAAATTTATTATTTAATTATTTAATTCGAAATTTAATAAAATAAATATTTAGATTCTTATTTTACTTAAATCAATGACAACTCATCTACCTGATAAATTATTACAATCATTCTATGATATTGCATTAGAAATGACAAAAACTGATGGGTATGTATAGATGTAATATTATATTCGATGATATTCACACGATAGATTTTTCTACAATGAACTCCATAGAGAAAATTCAAAGATTTCGGCTTGAGAAAATTTATCAACAATCATCAAAACTGTACCGAAAATCAGTTAGAGAGAGAGACAGAGAGAGAGTACAAAAAAGATCGGGAGATTTAATTTGTATCTCATATGACTAGATCGAATTCAAAGAATTATCGAGAATAGAATATTCGGACAATCGTAAACGAAAAAAATATTTTTGTTTTCATATATAATTAATCTTAAAATATTCGCATAATAATTTAAGACTTTACAATTTAACCAAAGAATTAAATCAAAATCCAATTCATTGGGCATTAATATTTACTATAACTCGTGGACATCGTCTCTTACATGATGTTCGATTACTACCTAAACCTGATGAACCTGAAGAATATGCAAAAGAATTATGGACAACAATGCTATCGGTATTGATTTTCTTTTTTTTTTGGATTATAATTAAAATTTTTAATTTATGTGTGTATTTTGTATTTACAGAAAATGATTAATCATGAAGAAGATTTCGATAAAGCAAATTTTGTTTTAACTGTCGATACTCAACGTGGTTTACAATCTCTATTGGATTATATTATTTACTTAGGCATTAAGGTAAAGTAAAATATTCTTCCTGGTTTTTTTTTAATGTATAGAGTATACCCATAAAATCAAAACTATACATTTTCACTGCGATTAAACTAGATCAAGTAGATTTATTTTTTTTTGGGGAATAGAGAAGACTTGCAAGTTTTTATTCGTAAAATTAAAGTTTATAAATATTTTTAAGGGAGTCTTCTATTGTATCTGGGTTGTCGAAATTTTTGAAGAGTATGAGTGGCTGAAAATTTGACAGCAAAATACTTTGATTCTCGAAGTGTCAGCAGTGGTGACCGGAGTAGTAGGAGAACGAAACACATTTTGATCTGATTCCTAGTCCAATCCTATTCCACTTGCAACGATGTTATCTGGTTATTTTTGTTTCGCTTCCTAGCAGAGAAAAGTAAATGGTATTTTAAAATTCGATTTCCATCCAAAGTTATCACAAAGCCTAATCTTGATTACGTTCAGCATATCATTCCTTTAAGAGAGTCTTCTATTGCAGCAAAGAGTTTATTTATAAACCTGTAAGTCTCCTGTATTATCAGAAATAAAATTCACTTAATTTGATTTAATTATAATTTTCTTTTTGTTAATTAACTTTTCAAATAGTTTGCATAATTTCTTTCTTTATAGCCTAATCAAGTTTTACCATATTTTTTTCAATCAAATCGTATACATACAGATTCTGGTATGACAACAATTGGTACATATTTATTAACATTATTTAAACATCAAGTAACAAGTTGGCTTGGTATAACACCACATTTTATAATTGATAATGTTGGTGGAATAAATTCTGTTGAACAATGTCGTCCAATTGTTGCATTTTTAAGTACTGTTCTTGATTTATGTAGTCGTGAAAAAGATATTCGTCAACATTATGGTTCACAATTTATTTATGGTATATATACATGTTGGCCACAATTTTCTTCACTTTATTATTCAACAAATATTGATGATAAATTATTAATTGTAACATTATTAACAAAAACATTTATAATTGATAGTCATCAATTAATATTACATGAACAATTTGATAATATATCACAAATGTATTTATTATTATTAATTGATAAACAATTAAATTTAACATTTAAAATACGTTTACTTGATTTATTAGCATTTTTTGCATCAATTGATACAGATGAAAATTTAAATGAAGATAAACGTCAAAAATGGTCAAATGATCTTTGTCGTACATTAAGACAATTTACAGCTGATTGTTTTCCATTAAAAAGTACAGAATTTTCCATAGGTACACAAGAATATCATGAATATCAAGCAGCTATAAGAAAAATTCTTTCAGCACTTGAATTATCATCATCATTTATATTATTTGAATTATTAATATGGATGTTATGTTGTGAACAACATCATATATTTGAAGAAGAAATTTTATTATCAATAAGTCGTTATGTTATTAATTTAAATAATCATATTAAACAATCAAATTTACTTGATTATATTTATTCAATAATATATGGTAAAAATTCATTATTTCGTACTGAACATCGTTTAAATGCATTAGAAAAATTAATATTAAAAATTTTAACATCTGTACGTAAAATAACATTAATTGAATTTTATAAAAAATATATATGTACATTAGTTATTGATGAACTTGATGCTAAACTTGATTTAACATCACAAACATTAATATCAATGTTAATAAATAAAGTTTGTACATATCGTTTAGTTGATCATATGTATACAATATTAAATAAAGATGATATATTTGGTATAAATTCTTCTATTGCAAAAGTTTTTTATGAACATTTAAAAAAACAAGAAGAAGCACGAAAATTTTTAAATGTTGAAATACCAATAACAGCTATTAAATTTGGACAAACATTTGATGGTAAAGAATTAACTAAACATATTATTACACGTGCACGTGCACAATTTGTTGATGGAAGATTAATGAAATCTATGGATGTTATGTTAGCTGGAATAAATACAAATGAAAAACAAATTAAATTACATTTAACACGTTCATTAGCAACAGGTTCATTTAATTGTCTTATTTCATTACTTATTTGTACACAAACAGAAGCTAAACTTTATAAAGCTTTTATTTTTGATGCTAATCCAGCTAAGGTAAAATCATATGTTTCAAAGAGAATAAACTATGTACGCAAATAGAACTTTGACTTAGTGTTCGAGATAGTGGTAATTGAAGGTTCGATTAAGAGACTTTCATAAAGAATTTCCTACTTAGAATTATATGAGATATTCAAATATAAAGGAGAACTCATAAAATGGTGTCCTGCAATTCGGCTGGACGCCCGAGACATGATCTTGTACCTGAATCTTACCTGGCAATTACTGTTGGCTATATTCAAAAAAAAGAAGCCATATATATTCTCCAAAAAAGGAGACTTCGGTATGATAAAAACTCAATTTCGATGTTTTCATCAAAAATAAAAATAAAACCACAGATTCTCTGACTGATAAATTGCTTTTGAGTCAAGACTATGTGCATTACGTAAATTTAAATAAGCTATGAATATCTTGAAAAGAATGCGTGCTCTTAGGTTATTCTCATTAAAACCTGTCTCTATGGAAAATTTCAAATCGAAATTCGAAAATCAATTTTTCTATAAATCACAGTACTCATTTAAAAAATACCATCAAAGTGTCTCAGTTGAGTATTCACAACTCATTTAGATCTACATACTACACACAGTCTTGACTCAAAAACTGATTTATCACTTGAAGAACTTTCCTCCTAAGATTTAGTCTTAATCGTAATTTACATAAAACCATATTTATTTTACAAAAATGTTTGTTTTATTTATATTTCAGGATGA